>JAFBMS010001064.1:0-49089 GCA_019788955.1 Albula glossodonta | reverse complement strand
GTTTGTGTTGTAGTTTATTGTACAATGTTTGTGTTGTAGTTTATTGTACAGTGTTTGTGCTGTAGTTTATTGTACAGTGTTTGTGCTGTAGTTTATTGTACAGTGTTTGTGCTGTAGTTTATTGTACAGTGTTTGTGCTGTAGTTTATTGTACAGTGTTTGTGCTGTAGTTTATTGTACAGTGTTTGTGTTGTAGTTTATTGTACAGTGTTTGTGCTGTAGTTTATTGTATAGTGTTTGTGCTGTAGTTTATTGTACAGTGTTTGTGCTGTAGTTTATTGTACAGGGTTTGTGTTGTAGTTTATTGTATAGTGTTTGTGCTGTAGTTTATTGTACAGTGTTTGTGTTGTAGTTTATTGTACAGTGTTTGTGCTACAGTTTATTGTACAGTGTTTGTGCTGTTGTTTATTGTACAGTGTTGTAGTTTATTGTACAGTGTTTGTGTACAGATGCTCTGGACTGCTCTCCTTGGGGTCAGGTGACTAACACTGATGACATGGGGCAGGTGAGACTCTACACTCCGTCTGTGATCAGAGCACTGCAGACACACCTGAACTCCTCGGAGCCCCAGCTGGGAGGAACGCTGGAGAACCAGGTACTCACCTCATACTCACATTCTACTCATGAATTCTCACCACACTCTCTGACTTTACTCACCATACACTCACGCTTTTCTCACTACATACTCATATTTACTCAACACATTCACACTGCATACTCACACTTTACCCACTAACTACTCAGATTTTACTCACTACTTACTCACACCTTACACACTGCATAGTCACACTCACAGAATTACTATTTACTATATTCTCCTCGTACCCCCTTGTGTAATACATTAGTAGTCGTATTACAATGCACTCCCTTTGAATCCAATCCTTCTAATGCAGATTTACTGTTGGTATTTGGGATATATTCTCCTGTTGTCATACTGTGTACCCCCACAGGATTATGGGATGTATAGTTACTGCTGTAGTCGTGCTGTGTTCCTGCAGGATCATGGGATGTGTCGTTACTGCTGCAGTCCTGCTGTGTTCCTGCAGGATTATGGGATATGTAGTCCTGCTGTGTTCCTGCAGGATTATGGGATATGTAGTCCTGCTGTGTTCCTGCAGGATTATGGGATATGTAGTCCTTCTGTGTTCCTGCAGGATGTGCATGGCGTGTCCTCTCATTGGGAGGCTCGGGTTCTACAGGGTTCGATTATGGGGGCGGTGCTGGGCGACCCGGCGCTGGTGCGGGTGGACCCGGTTACTCTGGCTGCCCTACAGGACACCGGCTGGTACTCTGTGGACCACAGCAAAGCACAGCCCCTGGAGTGGGGTGAGGGTGAGCGAGCATGAGCAGGAAGAGTGTGCAGGGCTGGATTTCGTCCACCTGTGTCTGTTACTGTGGATGTCTTTATATGACTGTGTGAGAACTGCAGTGTGTGCTGTTTCAGGACAGGGGGCGCTGTTTGGTTCACTCTCCACTTGTCATGAGAATTCCTCCTTCTTCTGCACTGGCAGGTAAACAGCTCACACCTGGTCTGTGTATGTTTGTGTTAATGATGCACTGTTGTGTTTGCTGTTTGTGGACAGACACATTGCTGTGTGTGTTTCACAGTGCAATGATATGTGAGTGTGTGTGTTGTCCAGAAAATTGGTACATTAGTTTGTTTTTAGTGATGTAATTGGTTTATTCTGTGGCAGTGGATCGGGGTGTCATTACCTCCATTTCCACAAGGGGGAGTGCCAGAGCGATGAGTACCTGGAGGGCTGCCGCATGTACAAGCCCCTGAGCAACAGTGTGAGTCTCTTCTCCTCTCCTTTCCTTTTCTCTCTCCTCTCCTCTCCTCTCTCTTCTTCTCCTCTCCTCTCTTTTCTCCTCCTCTCCTCTTCCGACATTTTGAATGATTATTCTGCCACGGTGGGATCATAACTTCAGTGAGCTCCGGGTAATCATATAACCTTTTCAGGTTCAAACAGAGGAACAGAAACAAAGCTGTTATAGCTGTTAGGAAATAGACACTTTGTGGCTTTTATATTGAATATTTAAGTTTGTTTGTTGATAAATTTAGTGTGTATGTTCATACAGATAATTGTATACATGCGTGTTTAGTGTGTGTGTATATGTAAGTGAACTGTGTAACATTTTATATTGTGTATACATGTGCATAAGTTAATTGTGTACATGTATTTTCTGAATATGTGTTTTTCTCCCCTTAATTTGCCCTCACTTTTCTTACTCTGCCATGTATGCTCCATCTCTCCCTCCCTCTCTCTCTCCCTCCCTCCTCCCTCCGTCTCTCTCCCTCCCTCCTCTGATAGAGTGGGTGCTGGGATCAAGGGAATGAGAGAGTGAGTGGAGAGGAAGAGTGGAGTGGGGAGATATATCACTCAGACAGTCGCTGCTTTTTCTCTAACCTGAGCAGAGAGGTGAGTGTATGTGTTTGTGTGTGTTTTAGTGTTTGTTTGATTTGTTTCATTAATGTTATTGGAATTTTGGTTTGTAATTGTCTTGAATTAGTTTGTATTTTTCAAATTCTCTTTTTCTCTTTCTCACTCTCCTCTCCTCTCTGGTCTTCAGTAGTGGGACGGTGCTACAGGCACAGGTGTACTGGACTAATGCCCCTCTCTCTCTTTCTTTCAGAGCCTCTCCTCTCCTCTCTGGTCTTCAGTAGTGGGACGGTGCTACAGGCACAGGTGTACTGGACTAAATCAGTTCCAGATCAAAGTATCTAGTTCTGACTGGGTGAACTGTCCAGCGGGTGCAGTTGTTCAGGTAATACGTGAGTGTGTGTGTGCATGGGTGTGTGTGTTTGTGCGTGTGTGTGTGAGTTTGTGTGTGTGTGTATGTGTGTGTGTGTGTGTGTGAGAGAGAGAGTGTGTGTGTGTGTGTGTGTGAGAGAGAGAGTGTGTGTGTATATGTGAGTGTGTGTGAGAGAGAGTGTGTTTACATGTGTGAGTGTGTGTGTGAGAGAGAGTGTGTGTGTGTTTGCGCGCGTGTGTGTGTGTGTGTGTGTGTGTGTGTGTGTGTGTGAGAGAGAGATTGTGTGTGTGTGTGTATGTGTGTGTGTTTGAGAGAGAGATTTTGTGTGTGTGTGTGTGTGTCTGTGTTCATTGTGACATTATCTGGCTGTGGCAGTAGCTTCTGGAAGAATGTAGGCTCAGTGCATGATTTTCAGTGATGTCATCTCTGAAATACCTGATTGGTTCGTTCATGCTGTGCTGTATCCTCTGTGAAAGCAGTCATGGACTGAGTAAGAGTGTGACATCATACACAAAGCCCAGATTCACTGAGTGACCCTCTGTCTGTCTGTCTGTCTCTCAGGTGCCAGGTTACAGAGGGTCAGTCTTCTGCCCTGATAGGAGATTATGTCAGTTCTCATTGATTGCTCCTCCCACAAGTCAACAGGCCCCTCCCCCTCCCGCTGACCCCACCCTGAGCTCCTCCCCCACAGAGAGGTGAGTCAGTTTAAAGCTCTCCACTTCTTTATCCTGCCATTAACTGCTTTAACCAAAAGAAAGGGCCCTGTTCTTTACCCAGTACACTGATTGGCCAAAATCACCTAATGACTGTGATTCAATATATTGTTAATTTACTGTGTGCAGTTAGTCAGTGTGTATATACTGTATTAACTCTTTCTGTTAGGGCAGTGTTAATGTACTGTTTTGGTCTTCATATTTTGTCATTTATCTTTTGTAGTGAGCAGGTATCTACACAACAACATGTGACTGCTTCTCCTGGCCAGACCTTAGACCCTGACCCCTCCTGCACAGTGATCTCAGTGTTGGGGGGCATGGCTGCTCTCTCTCTCCTGGTTGTTCTCTATCTGGCCTACAGGGGGCAGCGTTCCTCCAGGGTCAGGGTGCATGCTGCTGCAGGGGACCCAGCCTCAGAGCCTCCCCCTGCCCTGCAGCTTCAGCCTGCTTTCTGCCTCACAAAGCACTGCTGAGGAAACAGTGGCCATTATGGCTCTGAGCAGGGCTGGTTCTGAGCCAAGCAGGCAGACTGGCTTTGTGCTTCTTTATGAATTAAAAAGAAGCCCAGTGTTAAAGAGTGAAGTAATCTGGCTTTAATATGGGCATATTTTAAAGGTTTGATCACTAATTTTGAAAATAAAAAAATCTTTGTAGCTGAGTGAGATGCTGTGTTACAGACACACTGATGTCTCCTGCTCTGCACTAAATGCTGCAGGTAATTTAATCATTTGAATTAAGGCTGTAGTAGTGAGAGAGTGAGGAATGAGAGAGTGATGAATGAGAGAGTGAGGAATGAGAGAGTGAGGAATGAGAGAGTGATGAATGGCAGAGTGAGGAATGAGAGAGTGAGGAATGAGAGAGTGAGGAATGGCAGAGTGAGGAATGGGAGAGTGAGGAATGAGAGAGTGAGGAATGACAGAGTGAGGAATGAGAGATTGAGGGATGAGAGAGTGAGGAATGAGAGAGTGAGGAATGGCAGAGTGAGGAATGGGAGAGTGAGGAATGAGAGAGTGAGGAATGGCAGAGTGAGGAATGGGAGAGTGAGGAATGAGAGAGTGAGGAATGGGAGAGTGAGGAATGAGAGAGTGAGGAATGGCAGAGTGAGGAATGAGAGAGTGAGGAATGGCAGAGTGAGGAATGAGAGAGTGAGGAATGAGAGAGTGAGGAATGGCAGAGTGAGGAATGAGAGAGTGAGGAATGGCAGAGTGAGGAATGAGAGAGTGAGGAATGAGAGAGTGAGGAATGAGAGAGTGAGGAATGGCAGAGTGAGGAATGAGAGAGTGAGGAATGGCAGAGTGAGGAATGGAGAGTGAGGAATGAGAGAGTGAGGAATGAGAGAGTGAGGAATGGGAGAGTGAGGAATGAGAGAGTGAGGAATGGCAGAGTGAGGAATGGGAGAGTGAGGAATGAGAGAGTGAGGAATGGGAGAGTGAGGAATGGGAGAGTGAGGAATGAGAGAGTGAGGAATGAGAGAGTGAGGAATGAGAGAGTGAGGAATGAGAGAGTGAGGAATGAGAGAGTGAGGAATGGCAGAGTGAGGAATGACAGAGTGAGGAATGAGAGAGTGAGGAGCACTGGCAACATTACAACATCATTGACCCATTGCAGATGATTCTTGATTTCTGTGCTGTCTGGGGTTCTGGCTGTGTGTCTGTGCTGTGTGGGGTTCTGGCTGTGTGTCTGTGCTGGGCGGGGTTCTGGCTGTGTGTCTGTGCTGTGTGGGGTTCTGGCTGTGTGTCTGAGCTGTGTGGGGTTCTGGTTGTGTGTCTGTGCTGTGTGGGGTTGTGGCTGTGTTTCTGTGCTGTGCGGGGTTCTGGCTGTGTGTCTGTGCTGTGTGGGGTTCTAGCTGTGTGTCTGTGCTTTGTGGGGTTCTGGCTGTGTCTGTCCTGGGCGGGGTTGTGGCTGTGTGTCTGTGCTGTGTGGTGTTCTGGCTGTGTGTCTGTGCTGTGTGGGGTTCTGGCAGTGTGTCTTTGCTGTGTGGGGTTCTGGCTGTGTGTCTGTGCTGTGCGGGGTTCTGGCTGTTTGTCTGTGCTGTGTGGGGTTCTGGCTGTGTGTCTGTGCTGTGCGGGGTTCTGGCTGTGTGTCTGTGCTGGGCGGGGTTCTGGCTGTGTGTCTGTGCTGTGTGGGGTTCTGGCTGTGTGTCTGTGCTGTGTGGGGTTCTGGCTGTGTGTCTGTGCTGTGTTGGGTTGTGGCTGTGTGTCTGTGCTGTGTGGGGTTCTGGCTGTGTGTCTGTGCTGTGTGGGGTTCTGGCTGTGTGTCTGTGCTGTGCGGGGTTCTGGCTGTGTGTCTGTGCTGTGTGGGGTTCTGGCTGTGTGTCTGTGCTGTGTGGGGTTCTGGCTGTGTGTCTGTGCTGTGTGGGGTTCTGGCTGTGTGTCTGTGCTGTGCGGGGTTCTGGCTGTGTGTCTGTGCTGTGTGGGGTTCTGGCTGTGTGTCTGTGCTGTGTGGAGTTCTGGCTGTGTGTCTGTGCTGTGTTGGGTTCTGGCTGTGTGTGTGTGCTGTGTGGGGTTCTGGCTGTGTGTCTGAGCTGTGCGGGGTTCTGGCTGTGTGTCTGTGCTGTGCGGGGTTCTGGCTGTGTGGGGTTCTGGCTGTGTGTCTGGGCTGTGTGGGGTTCTGGCTGTGTGTCTGTGCTGTGTGGGGTTCTGGCTGTGTGTCTGTGCTGTGCGGGGTTCTGGCTGTGTCAGGTCTGTCACAGTTAGCTCAAACTACACTGTATAATGTTGCTGTTCTCCCCTGATCTCCACAGCACACAGTGTGATGTGTGAGGTAGGTTTTCCCCCCTGTGGTAAAAAACACACTGGGTCCTGTGAGTGTTGTGTAAGACATCGTACTTCTTCTCTTTTATTGTATTTTGGCATCGTATTTCACAATCAATCAAAACATCAACCGGGGGAGGAGTTTCACATTGGTCCAAAACCAATATCTACCAATAAAAGTCCCGATCTTACACAGGCAGCAACACTGAGAACGTAAAACCAATATCTACCAATAAGAGTCCATATCTTACACAGGCAGCAACACTGAGAACGTAAAACCCATATCTACCAATAAGAGTCCATATATTACACAGGCAGCAACACTGAGAACGTAAAACCCATATCTACCAATAAGAGTCTATGTCTTACACAGGCAGCAACACTGAGAACTTAAAACCAATATCTACCAATAAGAGTCCAGATTTTACACAGGCAGCAACACTGAGAACGTAAAACCAATATCTATCAATAAGAGTCTATATCTTACACAGGCAGCAACACTGAGAACGTAAAACCCATATCTACCAATAAGAGTCCATATATTACACAGGCAGCAACACTGAGAACGTAAAACCAATATCTACCAATAAGAGTCCATATCTTACACAGGCAGCAACACTGAGAACGTAAAACCCATATCTACCAATAAGAGTCCAGATTTTACACAGGCAGCAACACTGAGAACGTAAAACCCATATCTACCAATAAGAGTCCATATCTTACACAGGCAGCAACACTGAGAATGTAAAACCCATATCTACCAATAAGAGTCCAGATTTTACACAGGCAGCAACACTGAGAACGTAAAACCCATATCTACCAATAAGAGTCTATATCTTACACAGGCAGCAACACTGAGAATGTAAAACCCATATCTACCAATAAGAGTCCATATCTTACACAGGCAGCAACACTGAGAACGTAAAACCAATATCTACCAATAAGAGTCCATATCTTACACAGGCAGCAACACTGAGAACGTAAAACCCATATCTACCAATAAGAGTCCATATCTTACACAGGCAGCAACACTGAGAACGTAAAACCCATATCTACCAATAAGAGTCCATATCCTACACAGGCAGCAACACTGAGAACGTAAAACCAATATCTACCAATAAGAGTCCAGATTTTACACAGGCAGCAACACGTAAAACATGCAGCTGTACATATACAGTCACACTCACTCTGTCCCCATAAATACTCTTACATACACAAATATGTTCACATAAAAACATGCATGCACACAGCTATATTTACTGTGCTCCACTCAAAATAAACCCCACCTGTAATGCTACTGTGGTTGATATGGGTGCACACCAGCTGTCAGGTTTCAGTACAGCTTTAGAAAATGCATATTAGTTCACACAGATATAAAGAATTCAGTCAGTCTGACTGGAGAAATGATCAGTGGGGCTGAGTTTTTATCATTCTCATTTAGACAGGGGCTCAAATATGGATACAGTTTCTCAGTGAAGGTGTTCCCAGTGAAGGAGTAGATATGAGACCTGGCCTCCGCATTGTAAAAGGAGACCTGACCCAGTTCATAATCTACATACACCCCCACTGTCCTGGGCTTCTCTCTCAGGTGGAGGGATTTATAGGGACAAGCGGCAGCTGTGTACTCTGTCCCATTCCTCAGTCTCATAATCCAGAAACCATTCTCAGGACATCGTTGAACATTCTTCTTTGTGTCAATGGACTCCTTGGCCACTCCTAAAGTCCACTCAATCTTCTCTCCAACAAGCACCTCATAGTAAAATCTGCCTGAAGAAAACCCTTCCTTTGCCAGGACAGAGAGCGCTAAATCAAACCTCTTTGGGTTGTCGGGGAGTTTCTGTCGTGTGTTTCCACATTTCACTTGTTTCCCATCCTCAGACAGGATGAGCTGGAGATGTGTTGTATCAGGGTCCAGAGTCACATCCACTGTGAAAAACAAGGAGTGATTGAAGGTTACTACATCAGAAAACTTGTGACATTTTTCTACTTCCGAAATATTCCAGAGAAACCACAATGAGTTGTATTCACTAAAAAAATGAACCCTTATAATTTCAATAAACAGCATCCCAAATCTAGAATTAACTCACAGACATTAGTGTTCAAGAGTAATCTGTGAGTGTCTGAGAGGAAACACAGTGAAACACAGCACATACTCTATAGCTGCTGTGATGCTGTAGTCTGTGAGTTTTCTGTGAGGAAACACAGTGAGACACAGCACATACTCTATAGCTGCTGTGATGCTGTAATCTGTGAGTGTCTGTGAGGAAACACAGTGAGACACAGCACATACTCTATAGCTGCTGTGATGCTGTAATCTGTGAGTGTCTGTGAGGAAACACAGTGAGACACAGCACATACTCTATAGCTGCTGTGATGCTGTAATCTGTGAGTGTCTGTGAGGAAACACAGTGAGACACAGCACATACTCTATAGCTGCTGTGATGCTGTAATCTGTGAGTGTCTGTGAGGAAACACAGTGAGACACAGCACATACTCTATAGCTGCTGTGATGCTGTAATCTGTGAGTGTCTGTGAGGAAACACAGTGAGACACAGAGCATACTCCATAGCTGCTGTGATGCTGTAGTCTGTGAGTGTCTGTGAGGAAACACAGTGAGACACAGCACATACTCTATAGCTGCTGTGATGCTGTAATCTGTGCGGAAACACAGTGAGACACAGCACATACTCTATAGCTGCTGTGATGCTGTAATCTGTGAGTGTCTGTGAGGAAACACAGTGAGACACAGCACATACTCTATAGCTGCTGTGATGCTGTAATCTGTGAGTGTCTGTGAGGAAACACAGTAAAACACAGCACATACTCTATAGCTGCTGTGATGCTGTAGTCTGTGAGTGTCTGTGAGGAAACACAGTAAAACACAGCACATACTCTATAGCTGCTGTGATGCTGTAGTCTGTGAGTGTCTGTGAGGAAACACAGTGAGACACAGCACATACTCTATAGCTGCTGTGATGCTGTAGTCTGTGAGTGTCTGTGAGGAAACACAGTGAGACACAACACATACTCTATAGCTGCTGTGATGCTGTAATCTGTGAGTGTCTGTGAGGAAACACAGTGAGACACAGCACATACTCTATAGCTGCTGTGATGCTGTAATCTGTGAGTGTCTGTGAGGAAACACAGTGAGACACAGCACATACTCTATAGCTGCTGTGATGCTGTAATCTATGAGTGTCTGTGAGGAAACACAGTGAGACACAGCACATACTCTATAGCTGCTGTGATGCTGTAATCTGTGAGTGTCTGTGAGGAAACACAGTGAGACACAGCGCATACTCCATAGCTGCTGTGATGCTGTAGTCTGTGAGTGTCTGTGAGGAAACACAGTGAGACACAGCACATACTCTATAGCTGCTGTGATGCTGTAATCTGTGCGGAAACACAGTGAGACACAGCACATACTCTATAGCTGCTGTGATGCTGTAATCTGTGAGTGTCTGTGAGGAAACACAGTAAAACACAGCACATACTCTATAGCTGCTGTGATGCTGTAGTCTGTGAGTGTCTGTGAGGAAACACAGTAAAACACAGCACATACTCTATAGCTGCTGTGATGCTGTAGTCTGTGAGTGTCTGTGAGGAAACACAGTGAGACACAGCACATACTCTATAGCTGCTGTGATGCTGTAGTCTGTGAGTGTCTGTGAGGAAACACAGTGAGACACAGCACATACTCTATAGCTGCTGTGATGCTGTAATCTGCGAGTGTCTGTGAGGAAACACAGTGAGACACAGCACATACTCTATAGCTGCTGTGATGCTGTAATCTGCGAGTGTCTGTGAGGAAACACAGTGAGACACAGCACATACTCTATAGCTGCTGTGATGCTGTAATCTGTGAGTGTCTGTGAGGAAACACAGTGAGACACAGCACATACTCTATAGCTGCTGTGATGCTGTAGTCTGTGAGTGTCTGTGAGGAAACACACTGAGACACAGCACATACTCTATAGCTGCTGTGATGCTGTAATCTGTGAGTGTCTGTGAGGAAACACAGTGAGACACAGCACATACTCTATAGCTGCTGTGATGCTGTAGTCTGTGAGTGTCTGTGAGGAAACACACTGAGACACAGCACATACTCTATAGCTGCTGTGGTGCTGTAGTCTGTGAGTGTCTGTGAGGAAACACAGTGAGACACAACACATACTCTATAGCTGCTGTGATGCTGTAGTCTGTGAGGAAACACAGTGAGACACAGCACATACTCTATAGCTGCTGTGATGCTGTAATCAGACCCCCCACCGCAGAGAGATGACCCCAGGAGAAAAGTCTCTGAGGGACGGAAACACACACACTCACCTGCAAACTTACAAGCTGTTTCCCACTCTGTAAACACAAACAGGAAGTTAGAGGCGGTGGGAATGTTGCTGCTCTAACCTCTACTCCACACTGCTGCTGCTCTTACCTCTACTCCACACTGCCGCTGCTCCAACCTCTACTCCACACTGCCGCTGCTCTAACCTCTACTCCACACTGCTGCTCCTCTAACCTCTACTCCACACTGCTGCTCTAACCTCTACTCCACACTGCTGCTGCTCTAACCTCTACTCCACACTGCTGCTGCTCTAACCTCTACTCCACACTGCTGCTGCTCTAACCTCTACTCCATACTGCTGCTCTAACCTCTACTCCACACTGCTGCTGCTCTAACCTCTACTCCACGCTGCTTCTGCTCTAACCTCTACTCCACACTGCTGCTGCTCTAACCTCTACTCCACACTGCTGCTCCTCTATCCTCTACTCCACACTGCTGCTGCTCTAACCTCTACTCCACACTGCTGCTCTAACCTCTACTCCACACTGCTGCTCTAACCTCTTCTCCACACTGCTGCTCTAACCTCTACTCCACACTGCTGCTGCTCTAACCTCTACTCCACTCTGGTGCTGCTCTAACCTCTACTCCACGCTGCTGCTGCTCTAACCTCTACTCCACACTGCTGCTGCTCTAACCTCTACTCCACACTGCTACTCTAACCTCTACTTCACACTGCTGCTGCTCTAACCTTTACTCCACACTGCTGCTGCTCTAACCTCTACTCCACACTGCTGCTGCTCTAACGTCTACTCCACACTGCTGCTCCTCTAACCTCTACTCCATACTGCTGCTCTAACCTCTACTCCACACTGCTGCTGCTCTAACCTCTACTCCACGCTGCTTCTCCTCTAACCTCTACTCCACACTGCTGCTGCTCTAACCTCTACTCCACACTGCTTCTCCTCTAACCTCTACTGCACACTGCTGCTCCTCTAACTTCTACTCCAGACGCTGCTTCACAGGGTTAACCAGGGTTTGCTTGTGATAGAAAAATATATAGAAGAGAAAAATCTCTGTGCTATTCAGAGAGTAATCAAGTATTAAATCATTAGCATTTTAAAATGGCTAGATAGACAGTTAACATAATAATCTTATTTGATAATAAATAACATAATACAACTCAGGAGAAATGCAAATTAATTCAGGCTCAACATTGGGATCAATAACCTTGTCTATTACATTACTGTCATCTGAACCATAAACAGAAATTGGTCTTACTTCATCTTGTCAGGACAGTCAGTAGTTGCTGTGCTGCTGTAATCAGACCCCCCACCCCAGACAGATGACCCCAGGAGAAAAGTCTCTGAGGGACGGAAACACACACACTCACCTGCAAACTTACAAGCTGTTTCCCACTCTGTAAACACAAACAGGAAGTTAGAGGCGGTGGGAATGTTGCTGCTCTAACCTCTACTCCACACTGCTGCTGCTCTAACCTCTACTCCACACTGCTGCTGCTCTAACCTCTACTCCACACTGCTGCTGCTCTAACCTCTACTCCACACTGCTGCTGCTCTAACCTCTACTCCATACTGCTGCTCCTCTAACCTCTACTCCACACTGCTCCTCTAACCTCTACTCCACACTGCTGCTCTAACCTCTACTCCACACTGCTGCTCCTCTAACCTCTACTCCACACTGCTGCTCCTCTAACCTCTACTCCACACTGCTGCTGCTCTAACCTCTACTCACTGCTGTTGCTCTAACCTCTACCACACACTGCTGCTGCTCTAACCTCTACTCCACACTGCTGTTGCTCTAACCTCTACTCCACACTGCTGCTCCTCTAACCTCTACTCCACACTGCTGCTGCTCTAACCTCTACTCCACGCTGCTGCTCCTCTAACCTCTACTCCACACTGCTGCTGCTCTGACCTCTACTCCATGCTGCTGCTCCTCTAAGCTCTACTCCACACTGCTGCTCCTCTAACGTCTACTCCACACTGCTGTTGCTCTAACCTCTACTCCACACTGCTGCTCTAATCTCTACTCCACACTGCTGCTCTAACCTCTACTCCACACTGCTGCTGCTCTAACCTCTACTCCATACTGCTGCTGCTCTAACCTCTACTCCACACTGCTGCTGCTCTAACCTCTACTCCATACTGCTGCTCTAACCTCTACTCCACACTGCTGCTCCTCTAATCTCTTCTCCACACTGCTGCTGCTCTAACCTCTACTCCACACTGCTACTCTAACCTCTACTCCACACTGCTGCTGCTCTAACCTCCACTCCACACTGCTGCTGCTCTGACCTCTACTCCACACTGCTGCTGCTCTAACCTCTACTCCACACTGCTACTCTAACCTCTACTCCACACTGCTGCTCCTCTAACCTCTACTCCACACTGCTGCTGCTCTGACCTCTACTCCATGCTGCTGCTCCTCTAAGCTCTACTCCACACTGCTGCTCCTCTAACGTCTACTCCACACTGCTGTTGCTCTAACCTCTACTCCACACTGCTGCTCTAATCTCTACTCCACACTGCTGCTCTAACCTCTACTCCACACTGCTGCTGCTCTAACCTCTACTCCACACTGCTGCTGCTCTAACCTCTACTCCACACTGCTGCTCCTCTAACCTCTACTCCACACTGCTGCTGCTCTAACCTCTACTCCACACTGCTACTCTAACCTCTACTCCACACTGCTGCTGCTCTAACCTCTATTCCACACTGCTGCTGCTCTAACCTCCACTCCACACTGCTGCTGCTCTAACCTCTACTCCACACTGCTGCTGCTCTAATCTCTACTCCACACTGCTGCTACTCTAACCTCTACTCCACACTGCTGCTGCTCTAACCTCCACTCCACACTGCTGCTGCTCTGACCTCTACTCCACACTGCTGCTGCTCTAACCTCTACTCCACACTGCTACTCTAACCTCTACTCCACACTGCTGCTGCTCTAACCTCCACTCCACACTGCTGCTCCTCTAACCTCTACTCCACACTGCTGCTGCTCTGACCTCTACTCCACACTGCTGCTGCTCTAACCTCCACTCCACACTGCTGCTCCTCTAACCTCTACTCCACACTGCTGCTGCTCTGACCTCTACTCCATGCTGCTGCTCCTCTAAGCTCTACTCCACACTGCTGCTCCTCTAACGTCTACTCCACACTGCTGTTGCTCTAACCTCTACTCCACACTGCTGCTCTAACCTCTACTCCACACTGCTGCTCTAACCTCTACTCCACACTGCTGCTGCTCTAACCTCTACTCCACACTGCTGCTGCTCTAACCTCTACTCCACACTGCTGCTCCTCTAACGTCTACTCCACACTGCTGCTCCTCTAACCTCTACTCCACACTGCTGCTGCTCTAACCTCTACTCCACGCTGCTTCTCCTCTAACCTCTACTCCACACTGCTGCTGCTCTAACCTCTACTCCACGCTGCTTCTCCTCTAACCTCTACTCCACACTGCTGCTGCTCTAACCTCTACTCCACACTGCTGCTCCTCTAACTTCTACTCCAGACGCTGCTTCACAGGGTTAACCAGGGTTTGCTTGTGATAGAAAAATATATAGAAGAGAAAAATCTCTGTGCTATTCAGAGAGTAATCAAGTATTAAATCATTAGCATTTTAAAATGGCTAGATAGACAGTTAACATAATAATCTTATTTGATAATAAATAACATAATACAACTCAGGAGAAATGCAAATTAATTCAGGCTCAACATTGGGATCAATAACCTTGGTCTATTCCATTACTGTCATAAACAGAAATTGATCTTACTTCAGGACAGTAAAAATGATCAGTTTTACAAATTCCTCATTCCAATAGTAATATGACATCTACTGAGGTGCAGAAAAATAAACTCACCCTGCTCTTTGGAGAGAAGCCCTACTGAAAATGAAAAGAAACAGAATTAAGAAAAGATTAAAACCCCAAAATCTGCCCCAAAGTAAATGTCATTGTGCTGCATGTCTTTCTGTGAAGTCTTAAATATGGATGGATTTGAACAGCAAGTCCAGTTATCACAGAAACGCCCATTAGAAACTGGAAGTTTCACTCAGTTACACTCAGTATCTTAATTAAAACCATTTTAAAATTGTCATTTTAACATTACTCAGGTTTAATGAATGAACATTTTTCATAAGCAGTGACTGATTTGATTAAAAACGTGAATGACTGTCAGATAAAAGGTTTTGTTTCCTTTCTGTGTAGTGTAACATGGTAAAATAGAAAATGCCACATCCAAAGAATGACACATGAACTGCCAGTTTTGTCACAGCTACCACTGGTATGAAAACACACACACACACAAACACACACACACACACACACACACACACACACACAAACACACACACACACACACACACACACACACACACACACACACACACACACACACACACACACACACACACACACACACACACACACACACACACACACACACACACACACACACACACACACACACACACACACACACACACACACACACACACACACACACACACACACACACACACACACACACACACACACAGTATTACTTACCCAGCTGCTCGGAAAGCTGACCTGCAGGTGAAGAACAGCAGGTGTAACTGAGATATATACAGAGAGTTACACATGCTCCCCTCAGATATACACAGAGAGTTACACATGCTCCCCTCAGATATACACAGAGAGTTACACATGCTCCCCTCAGATATACACAGAGAGTTACACATGCTCCCCTAAGTGGTCCTCTCTATACCCTGCTCTGTATAGTGTGTATTGGTGAAGTAAAAAGGTTTAATCTCCTGGCACACCTTATAAACCAGTGCAGCACTTCATAATGAGGTAAGAGAGGAGGGAATGACTGTGTTACCTTTCTTTCTGCGCAGTTTAACATGACGACAGATTAAAACAGCAGATCCAATGAGAATCAGGGCAGCCAGAGTGAAAAACACAGAGAAGGCCACCTTCCAGGGATGGGCACGGTGGAACATCTCAGCTGAAACACACAGAGTCATTAGCCTGCAGCTGAAACACACAGAGTCATTAGCCTGCAGCTGTAACACACAGAGTCATTAGCCTGCAGCTGAAACACACACAGAGTCATTAGCCTGCAGCTGAAACACACAGAGTCATTAGCCTGCAGCTGAAACACACAGAATCATTAGTCTGCAGCTGAAACACACAGAGTCATTAGCCTGCAGCTGAAACGCACAGTGTCATTAGCCTGTAGCTGAAACACGCAGAGTCATTAGCCTGTAGCTGAAACACGCAGAGTCATTAGCCAGCAGCTGAAAACACGCAGAGTCATTAGCCTGCAGCTGAAACACACAGAGTCATTAGCCAGCAGCTGAAACACACAGAATCATTAGTCTGCAGCTGAAACACACAGAGTCATTAGCCTGCAGCTGAAACACACAGTGTCATTAGCCTGTAGCTGAAACACGCAGAGTCATTAGCCAGCAGCTGAAACACACAGAATCATTAGTCTGCAGCTGAAACACACAGAGTCATTAGCCTGCAGCTGAAACACACAGTGTCATTAGCCTGTAGCTGAAACACGCAGAGTCATTAGCCTGCAGCTGAAACACACAAAGTCATTAGCCTGCAGCTGAAACACACAGAGTCATTAGCCTGCAGCTGAAACACACGGAGTCATTAGCCTGCAGCTGAAACAGAAGGTTTTTAAGAATAGGATTAAATAACACTTGACATGCATGAGGATGCATGTTATTTTACTCTGTCTGCTTTTCATATGTTAAATTCAAATTAAAGTAAACATAAGTATGAACCAAGCCGTTACAAGCTCTAACTTGAAAATTTCATGAACACAATGAAAAACAGGCTCAATAGGTATCACATATTGATAGAAAACCTTGAAGTCAACATAGTACAAATATCTACCTATGAAATGAAACCACTGAATGTAATATTACAGCCAGTGAAATGTATAAAAAATTAGCTATTTTCAAAAAATTATGAAATGATTAAGGAGTCATATAACATTTTTAATTTTTTCATATGTCTGCAATGAATATGTACACTTTCCCATAAAAATGTTTCAAGGAAATTACAAAAATCCTTCTTGGAAAAAAAGGGGGTTTTTCAGTTCTGAAGCTACCTTTAGCAAGATCTATGGCACTCATGTTTTTATGCAGGACAAATAACCACTGGATGTGATAGGACTGTATTAATACTACACAGGTTTACTATTTACATGAATACATGCTGCAAATTATCCTTTGGGTGTCTTGGATCTTCTGTACAAATTTCAACCCAATCCAGTGAAAAATAAGGTGCTGCTTAGAATACACATACAAAGAATCTAAAAAAATATTTGGAGTAGAGCTATAGGATTAAGGATCTGCGGATTAAATGGAAGTTTTTACATGAATTATTTCAAGAAAATCCATGACATGAACCTGGGGTCCAAGGTTGGCATGGCATGACCCATGTATAAAATATAACTCACCAGGGATGTGAATCTCAGTCTGTTTCTCCTGTTTGAGCTGCTGCTGTAGAACTCTACAGGTGAACCTGTTGGTGTTTGACTCCTGTATGGTGACTCTTCGTCTCACAGTGAAGAACCCCTCACTGTCTCTGTGTGTCTCTGTGGCTTCAGCACTGAGACTGTGTCCCTCACTGTCCAGCCAGGTGAGTTCAGGCTCAGGATGCCAGCCTTTAGATTCACACAGCAGGCCGATCCCCCCTCCTCTGTGTCCCTCCATGGAGATCACTGGATTACTTCCTACAGCTACACAGAGTTAGAAGTAATAAAATGTAGTAAATATTAAAATTATGAATATTTATACAGAATGAATGTTTAAAAATGTAGTAACACAGAGACATGTGTATTATACAAAGTACATAAGAACAAAGAAAACAATTGAATTATTGTTTTATTCTCCTTGTTAGAAGAAGAGCACTGACCTCTTACTTGCACTAGAATAGAGGCATCACCATAGAAATCTGCCTCCTGAACAAGGCAAGTATACTCTCCCTCATCAGAGACTCGCACACTGCTCAGTCTGAATGAAATGTTTCCTCTCTTCAGCTCCTCTGGGAACAGAGCTGTCCTTCCTCTATAAGATGGGTTCTGATTGTCATTTCTGATCTCTCTTTCCTGGTAAAGATGCACCAGATTGTCTGTGGAGTGGGGTCTGGTCCACTCCACACTCATGTCCTCAGCGCTGATGCTGGGTTTGAGATAACAGGGCAGAACAACATCTTCACCAGCTACAGCAACAACAGGAGCAGGTGGGCCAAGAACCTGGAACCTCTCTGGAGAGAAACAACAACAAGACTGAGATTGCAGCAGGAGCAGCGCAGACTGAGACTGCAGCAGGAACAGCAGCGTAGACTGAGACTGCAGCAGGAACAGCAGCGCAGAGTGAGACTGCAGCAGGAACAGCAGTGCAGACTGAGACTGCAGCAGAAACAGCAGCGCAGACTGAGACTGCAGCAGGAACAGCAGCGCAGAAAGAGACTGCAGCAGGAGCAGCAGTGCAGAGTGAGACTGCAGCAGGAACAGCAGCGCAGAATGAGACTGCAACAGGAACAGAAGCGCAGAGTGAGACTGCAGGAGGAACAGCAGAGCACACTGAAACTGCAGCAGGAACAGCAGCACAGACTGAGACTGCAGCAGGAACAGCAGCGTAGACTGAGACTGCAGCAGGAAAAGCAGTGCAGACTGAGACTGCAGCAGGAACAGCAGTGCAGAGTGAGACTGCAGCAGGAACAGCAGCACACACTGAGACTGCAACAGGAACAGCAGTGCAGAGTGAGACTGAAGCAGGAACAGCAGCGCACACTGAGACTGCAGCAGGAACAGCAGCGCACACTGAGACTGCACTCCATAGGATAAAATAACCCTCAGCAGACCGTTACCAGCTGTGGCCGGAGGTCAGTAATAGCTCAGGTGTAGGTGTGATAGGTGTCAGTACTGCAGTCAGTGATAGCTCAGGTACAGATGTGTTAAGGTGTCAGTACTGCAGTCAGTGATAGCTCAGGTGTAAGTGTGTTAAGGTGTCAGTAATGCAGTCAGTGATAGCTCAGGTGTAGGTGTGTTAGGTGTCAGTACTGCAGTCAGTGATAGCTCAGGTGTAAGTGTGTTAAGGTGTCAGTAATGCAGTCAGTGATAGCTCAGGTGTAGGTGTGTTAAGGTGTCAGTACTGCAGTCAGTGATAGCTCAGGTGTAGGTGTGTTAGGTGTCAGTACTGCAGTCAGTGATAGCTCAGGTGTAGGTGTGTTAGGTGTCAGTACTGCAGTCAGTGATAGCTCAGGTGTAAGTGTGTTAAGGTGTCAGTACTGCAGTCAGTGATAGCTCAGGTGTAGGTGTGTTAGGTGTCAGTACTGCAGTCAGTGATAGCTCAGGTGTAGGTGTGTTAGGTGTCAGTACTGCAGTCAGTGATAGCTCAGGTGTAGATGTACCTGGTCTGGAGACAGGGGTCTGGTGGAGGAGCAAGAGAATTAAAAACAGACACTCTGACCCATCAGCCTTCATCTCTGGGGGAGACAAATTCACATTTTAATGTACAGCAGAGATGTCTGGTCCATGAAGGCAAGGGAGGATGCTCCTTCCGTATATTTCGAGAAGAAAAATGCATCTGAGTAATACTGGAAGACCTTGCTGTCATTAATAAAAGCCACTTTTTCATTAATAAAAAACCTCTTGGTTACAATAATCCGTTATTTCAATTCTGAAAATCAAAACGCCTCAATAGCAACCCCCAAAAGTTCTTCAGGTGAGGAACACCATCGCCCTTCCTCTGTAGAGGGAGCTGTCAGATTAACTCATATGTCCAACCACCTACTAAGCATTCTGGAGAAAGGCTCTCACTCGGGGTGCATTCCCATATTTTTTCTCTTCTCTTCCTTTCCGCTGGTCATTTCCTCCCCTCCTTTCCTACCCCGGAAATATACCGGAAATATGTGGAGGAAAGGAGGAGATGAAAAAAAGTATTGGGACGCAGCCATCGTTTCCTACCCTTTTGGAACAGTGGAGGGAAGGAGGACACATAGATCAGTTTCTGGGGCACGGAGGAAAGAAGGAGAGGAGTGGAGGAAAAGAGGAGACATATTTTAGTATTGGAACGCATCCTCAATTGAAAACCTTTTGTCACCGTGAATCAAGAAACTAAACAGATCTTACATCAGTTTTTACTTAAAGGTGCTTGGACTAGCTGTAAAAAAACACACTTGCCATTTTGTTCAGTGGTGCAGGAAAGAAAAAAGAGGGCTTCACACAGAAAACTGATAATAACGATCATTAAAACTTAGCATTGGTTTACGTAGTTTACCGTTAAAAAAAAAAAAAAGTTCTTTAACTTATCCATTCTATATTCGGAGAGCGGAGAGCTACACTGAGAACGTGTAACAGACGTAACAACTGAATTATGTCCGATAGTAGTATTTTAGGTTCTTCTGTCGATGCATTCAGATGTATGCAAGTAATTTTAATATTAGCATTTCTACATCGTTAATAATTTGCACAATTAATAATTGGATGTGTTATTGAGGCTGTTTTATATTAAAAGTGTTTTTATTTTTATTTTAAAAGACGTGCTTTTAAAAATACTTTTAAAATAAAAGTACTTTACAAAACCAATAAATATTGATAAAGGTAAATGTCATTTTAATGGTACTTACTTTCTCTGTTTAGTTCACATAGACAATAACCTCATATACCTGATGGTGTAATGCATATGCAAAAATGACCCTATTCTTGAATCAACCTTATTGGCTAATAATTCTTGCAAAATGATCCCATGTACTTCAGAGATGTACTGCTTGGCCCTGCTCCACTCAGCTGTCCTCCCCAGTTTTTGAGTCGCTAGCCGCCACTGATGTACAGCATAGCTATTCAACATATTACAGCATAGGGTTTATGGATAATTGCTGATATCAAAAACACCTTGCAGCTGTTCTGGGTTACATGTAACTCCTTTGTTTCATGACATTTATCCATTTATCCACAAACCCCCCCCCCCCCCCCCCCCCCCACCCCGCGCTTTCCCAGAGGAGAGCAATACATGTAAACCCAATTACACAAGAGAAAAGAAATTAGTACAAAATAAATTATTAAAAATTGAAAGATATTAATAGAATGATATCAAAACAAATAGCCATTATAGTACCTTTTAAGATCTATTTCACCGAATAAAGCCGCTGTTTCGCATCATTCATCCCCGTGTCTAGCCTTACGAGTGCCCAACGCACTGCGTCAGACACTGTCCTCCAGAACTTTCTGTCTGCATAGAGATGCTTCGTTAGTTTGTTTGGACCTATTTTCTGAGTCATTTTAATCAAAATAGACTCACCCGCGCCGAAGACCGTAGTCCAGGAAATTTCTGACGAGATCGTATATTTATTGAAATCGAAATCTAAATGTATGGTCTCCGAACAAACCTTCCTATCATTTGTTATACTTGTCTTGGATTTTATCGAGTCACAAAATAAACTTACTCCACCGACGGTGACATCATTTGCCCAAACTATTACGATAAAACACCCTCAGCAGAGGAATATCTGCCTAGAGCAGTCCTCGTAGAACCTGTCTGAAATGCAGGTGGATTTTATCGCATCATTCTTATCCTTCTCTTTCACTTCTCCCGAATTCCCATCTACATTGGTGTCGTGGTGACTTAAGTGAGTGCGCACAAACCAGATCCCCGCTACCAAAGCAAATTTAATGTTTAAATGACAGCTGTGTGTACATAGATTATTAAAAGTGTAGTGTTAATGTACTGTAGTGTGCAGTCAGTGTGTATATAGTGTATTAACCCTCTCTCTCTCAGTGCAGTGTTAATGTACTGTAGTGTGCAGTCAGTTTGTGTGTATATACTGTATTAACCATCTCTCTCTCTCTCCCTCCCTCTCATTGCAGAGTTAATGTACTGTAGTGTGCAGTCTGCCTAATTTTTAAAACACAGAAAGGTTTTTGGTCTTGCATGGACAGATAGTCAAGCTCTTACCAAAGCTCAGTCAACCTGTCTTTTAAAATTAATTAAAGAAAATAAACACAACCTCAAATTCCTCTTTAACACTACTGTCGATCTTACAAAATAAACACAACCTCAAATTCCTCTTTAACTCTACTGTTGATTTTACAAAATAAACACCTCAAATTTTGTAAGATCGACTCTACTGTCAATCTTACAAAATTAACACAACCTCAAATTCCTCTGTAACTCTACTTTCGACCTTACCAAAGGTCATTTCTTTCTGCAGACATCAAACTCCCAAACCTCAGTTGTGTGTATGTGTTAATGTCTGTGTGTAGGCCATATGTGTGTATCAGTGGCAGCAGGTGACTCTGGAAAGGAGAAATTGTGGAGAACAGCTGTGAGGAGGAAAGCTTAGCAGTAGAGTGTCAAAGACAAATAAGGTTTTGGAAACAGCAACATAAAAAAAAAATGTAAAAAAAAAAAAAACTATTTTATTACATCGGATAGTTTCCCAAGAATTATTAGCCTGTGTTTACTTCAAGAATAGGGTCATTTCTGCATTAGACCTGCAGTTCCCAAAGTGTAGGGTGCACCCCAGCAATGGGGAACTGAGACATGACAGGCGGGATGCACCCAACCAATGGAGAATAGAGACATGACAGGCGGGACGCACCCAACCAATGGAGAATAGAGACATGACAGGCGGGACGCACCCAACCAATGGAGAATAGAGACATGACAGGCGGGATGCACCCAACCAATGGGGAATAGAGACATGACAGGCGGGACGCACCCCACCAATGGGGAATAGAGACATGACAGGCGGGACGCACCCAACCAATGGAGAATAGAGACATGACAGGCGGGACGCACCCAACCAATGGAGAATAGAGACATGACAGGCGGGACGCACCCAACCAATGGAGAATAGAGACATGACAGGCGGGACGCACCCAACCAATGGGGAATAGAGACATGACAGGCGGGACGCACCTCACCAATGGGGAATAGAGACATGACAGGCGGGACGCACCCAACCAATGGGGAATAGAGACATGACAGGCGGGACGCACCCAACCAATGGGGAATAGAGACATGACAGGCGGGATGCACCCCACCAATGGGGAATAGAGACATGACAGGCGGGACGCACCCAACCAATGGGGAATAGAGACATGACAGGCGGGATGCACCCAACCAATGGGGAATAGAGACATGACAGGCGGGATGCACCCCACCAATGGGGAATAGAGACATGACAGGCGGGACGCACCCAACCAATGGGGAATAGAGACATGACAGGCGGGACGCACCCAACCAATGGAGAATAGAGACATGACAGGCGGGACGCACCCAACCAATGGAGAATAGAGACATGACAGGCGGGACGCACCCAACCAATGGGGAATAGAGACATGACAGGCGGGACGCACCTCACCAATGAGGAATAGAGACATGACAGGCGGGACGCACCCAACCAATGGGGAATAGAGACATGACAGGCGGGACGCACCCAACCAATGGGGAATAGAGACATGACAGGCGGGATGCACCCCACCAATGGGGAATAGAGACATGACAGGCGGGACGCACCCAACCAATGGGGAATAGAGACATGACAGGCGGGATGCACCCCACCAATGGGGAATAGAGACATGACAGGCGGGATGCACCCCACCAATGGGGAATAGAGACATGACAGGCGGGACGCACCCCACCAATGGGGAATAGAGACATGACAGGCGGGATGTACCCAACCAATGGGGAATAGAGACATGACAGGCGGGACGCACCCAACCAATGGGGAATAGAGACATGACAGGCGGGACGCGTCCCACAAATGGGGAATAGAGACATGACAGGCGGGACGCACCCAACCAATGGGGAATAGAGACATGACAGGCGGGATGCACCCCACCAATGGGGAATAGAGACATGACAGGCGGGACGCACCCCACCAATGGGGAATAGAGACATGACAGGCGGGATGTACCCAACCAATGGGGAATAGAGACATGACAGGCGGGACGCACCCAACCAATGGGGAATAGAGACATGACAGGCGGGACGCACCCCACCAATGGGGAATAGAGACATGACAGGCGGGACGCACCCCACCAATGGGGAATAGAGACATGACAGGCGGGACGCACCCAACCAATGGGGAATAGAGACATGACAGGCGGGACGCACCTCACCAATGGGGAATAGAGACATGACAGGCGGGACGCGTCCCACCAATGGGGAATAGAGACATGACAGGCGGGACGCACCCAACCAATGGGGAATAGAGACATGACAGGCGGGACGCACCCCACCAATGGGGAATAGAGACATGACAGGCGGGACGCGACGTACGGGAGGAAATTTATTAATAGTTATTGACAATAAAGATCATAAACTCAAAACCAAACCCCCACACACAGACAAATGAGTCATTAATACATATACATTAAAACAACATCAGAGCCAGAGAACCGGGAGGAAAATGTAACGTGGAACCATAGTGCGAAAATAATGAATTATTATATATGACATGGGTGACTAAGAAAACAGGCGATGCAGCGCCAGCCGAGAAAAACAAGACTAATCAACCAAAAAGAAGATATGATGAAGCTTATCTTGCTGAGGAGAGACCCATGTGTGTTTGGTGTCTTAGGCAATGTTCACACTGTCAGTCCAAATCCCATTTTTTGCATATCCGATCAGAATCCGATTTTCCTGATCGACTGTCCTCATTATATATTGCACATGATCAGATCTGATCTGTGTTCGCGTGGTTTTCACACTTATCCACATTGGTTGCTATAGTAATGACATTGGCATTATTTGATGTTAGAACATGATGGTAACTCAATAAATTAAAAATTTTTAAACTTGGCTTATTTCGTATTAATTTTGTTGGGTGATGGGAAACAGGGGGCTTGATAATCCCCCCTTGGGGATGACAGAAGCACTGCAGTACAGCCAGCTCTGGGCGAGCATGGGGGTGGTGGGACAGACACAGCAGCCAAGGTTACCTTTCCTATCTAAATTTTAAAATGGCTATCCGACAGTATGTTGCACTTAAATACTTGTGTCCAGAATTTTCATGATGTACTTTGAAAATAAATTTACTGACAGAGTACAGAGTAATTTACAGAGTACACTTTTCACATTGATCTAGCACACGATTTTAGAGGACAAAACACAGTGAACGTGTACAGGTAAACAAATGTAGGGAATGAGGTGAGAGCAGAAACACGCCTGACACTTCATTGTGGCACGCTGCACATTTCATGCGTTTGGTAAATGTAGTCTTCACATTTCCTCTCACTCTCAGTCATTCTTCTTTCAGGGAGTCTGACAATTATTCAGACATGACAATGATAAAAATGTAAAAATATAATTTAAATCGAATCAAAAATATAATTTTCAGATTTTTTTTAGATGACACTTCTGTCCAAAGTGATTCACAGTTGATTAGGCTGATCAGGGCTAAACCAGCTTAAACCACCAACCTTCAGTCAAGCACGTTAGCCAGTAGGCCATGTGCCCCTTCTAAAAACATAACTGGGAAGGAATGAAAGGAGAAAATATGGTGAAATGGGATGTTTCTACTCCAGCTGGTTACAAGACAGTATGATTAAATGTATGATCAAGCACGGTAGCTGATGTTGTATATTAGACTGTAATTGCTCCATCCAGCTGGTATCATTTCAGTACCATCTCTTACCTTGAGATGGTCAGAATAGTGGGAGTCTTTTTTAAAATTTTTTTAATAAGATGACCTGCCAAATTTGCCAATATTCCAAATCAAAACATTAATTTGGGGTCAGAGACCACTGAAAAATTCTCATTATTTTAACCAGCCGTAGTGTAATCAGAGGATATGGTAATTAATTGTATTCTTGCTCTTGATATAGCAGAAAGGTAAAGATTCTGCTTGATCGAGTGTTGGAACCGGTGAACATGCAGGTCAACCAGAATCACAATGTTCTTCTCCAGACCCGAGAACCTACGCACACTGTCCAACACCACTGCATTTGGCCTCACAAAGGCTCCCTCGGCTTCCTCCGCTGAGATGAACTCAGCTGTGCATTCCATTGTATTCAGATTCTCTAAAACTGTACTGCAGACCTCCTGGGTAGAAAAAAGAACAGCAATGTCTTTTGGAGAGTGTCCCTGGTCCAATAAGCTGCGTAGTTTCTCCCACAAGTATGGTACAATTTTATCTTTTGGCATTCTGATGGCTTCATCATGTCCTTCGACTGAGTGGTCACATTTCATCCTCTTCCTCATGGTCTGTAAATGATCATCCATTTCCACACTCCCTTGCAAGTTATTGCAGATTTCGTCGACTTGCTCTCTCATGCGCTTGTAGACCCGTTTACCGTTGCGGACAACCTTGTGCAGGTAAGCCTTGTTTTGGTGGGAGATCTGTAGCAGGCCGTCGGATTGTGTGTGGTTCTGCTGGAAGTAGTCAAGAAAGATCCAAAGCACACCCCTTTTCCGCACCACCTTCTTTGCTTTTTTAAACCAGTCTCCGTCTTCAGTGCGGAAATTCTGTCCCTCATCCACAATTATGTGTTGCACTTCGGGGAAACTTTTCATCATGAAACTCTTCCTCGTTTCACAACAGCAAAGCCTCTTCTTACTACAGCAAGTACATCAATGATGTGATTACAATTAGCTATACAGTAAGTTAATTCAACAGCAATCATGTTCATTCATATGTATCAACAAGCAAATTAAAATAGTGAAAAATAAAATGCACAAGATTATCAAAACAGAACAGGATAAATGATCTACACAGACAACAAAAGCACTTACAACATATAGGTGGTAGAAAAGCAAGCAAGAACACATGTTAAAGTATTTAATAGCTAATGTATGAAAATATGCCTTCAGCTGGGTCTTAAAAGGTGATCCTGACATTGATGATCTAATTAAGGGTTGTTCTATAGAGCAAACTCACCACATGAAATTCCTCAGCGGCTGATTCTCACAGATGTAGAGGATGTTCTCTTTGCTGCAGCCGTACGTGTTCCTGATTCTCTTAACTTGCTCAGTGGCGAGCACCGTCTTCCCACTTCCTGGCAATCCGTGGATGAAGAGCTCCTTAATGTCTTTATACTTTTGAAGGAAATCAAACTGCTCCTCTGTAAGTAAATTTAGGAACTCACACCCAAGCTCATCGCTCAGAACCGACGAGAAGTTCAGAAGCACAATTACCAAGGCACGCAGGACAGACTCCATTTCATCCATGCTGTGAAGGCTGTAGCAGTCAGGATATGATATCTCCTCACTCGTGTTCAGCTCTCTTGGTATCAGCGCTCCAGTCTGACAGTCCACCAGCTGTGGGATAATGCAGACTCTCTCAGAGCATCCTCCGAGATTCACCAGCTTTTGCTTGAGCTGAAATGCAGTGGATGTGGCATGCTGCCATAACTGCTGGCTTCCCTCAGTCACTGCGAAGAACAGAGAGGGCAGAGAGTTCTGGGAGATCAGCAGGGCCTCACAGACAACATGGCTGTTCCTCACTGTTCCAATGTCGACGGCCCAACTGCTGGAGAATATCAGAACACCAGGGGCTTCCCTTCCCCTCTCCAGGCTCTGAAGGTTTGGGTACTTTCCAAATAAACGTTCCTTGATTATTTCAGGTCGACATACAATCTTTTCTTGCTCAACTGCAAAGCAAGATAAAGTTTTTACATTGCTGATCTTCTGAAAAAAGAACTCCAATTAGACTGCACTGGACAAAAGACATCTGTCATCATAAACTGTGGGAAGTATCATTTTTACACAAATGCATATCATTCCAAAATGGTAATCAATGTTTTTACTCAAAACACTGTAAGTGTAAGTGAAGTGATACAGTGATTCAGTAGTAAGAGTGCGAGCATGCTGTGAAAAGCTCAACCTGGGAAAAGTCTCTTCTGTAGATGCTCCAGGTGTACGTCTTGAAAAACGTAGACAGGTTTGCTTTGAGGTGGAGCATCAGTCAGGCTCAGAATTCGGTTGAAGCCCTCTCTCATTTCAATATCAACTACAGGAGAAACACACAGATGTAATGGTTTTCAGTGATGTCATTTCAGTTTGCATGCACACACCTGCTTTGGATTTTACAGTTTTATGTAGACTAGGAGTGATAATGTAATGAAATGACAAAACAAATACTAAGGTGCCAAGATGTGTCACTGGTCAACTGGATTCAACAAAATAAAATAATGAATAAACTGTACCGGGATCAGTGCGTTCCATCATTCCCAGCCAAACTCCAGCCATCAACTGGCAAACTTCAGAGTCTTTAATCTGCCAAGAGTCTGGATGTTTTTCAAAGACAACACAGCAGAAAGTTGGAATTTTTAGGGCCAGAACGTAGGAGGGCTCAATGCTGTTCTTATCCAGAACCCTGATGAGTTTGTGTTCCACAGACCAGCTGTGCGTTTGGGGGCAGCCAGACAGGTGAAGCAGGATCGCCTTGTCACATATTTCTTTAACGCACCTTTTCAACTCAACCTCATCTTCACCTCGACCACACCCAGTGACTACCCTTTCGTCATTAATGCCGATGAAAAAAAATCCACCTCCTGTGTTTGCAAAGGCAGATATGTACCTTGGGAGAGACTCTTTAAGTCGAACAAGTAATTTCTCACTACGAAAATCTTTAAAGTCTACATTCACACCCTCCCCAAATTCTACAACATGATTCAAGTTGACATCATCTCTCTCATAAAACTCCTGAATTTTATTTTTGCCAGATGCTTTTCAATCCCTCTTCTTTTTCTTGTCCAAGAGCCCTTGAAAGGTGCTGGGTGAGACGGCCTGGACCGATGTTCCGGATCGCTGGCGGAGGCCAGTATCAATACTGCAGATGCGTGCTCGCTCACCAGCTGAGCACCAGGACTTCACAAAGATGAGCAGCCTTGTGTCCTGCTGTGAAAACTCAAAAAAATGATCAGTGAAATGATCGACCAGGTTACCCAACGCGCCCTCTAAATCAAGTCCCAGTGGGTCTGTGCTGTAACTGTAGTCTTGGTTGCTGGCTTCCATCTGAATTACGCCCCCTCCAGAGTTTAGCAGGGCACAGGCAGCTCTTAGAAGGGTCTCTTTCTCTTCAGCCTTCGTATTCTTCTGTTTCATGCCCTTCCTGGCCTTCTCCCCGAGAGTCACTCTTCCGATGGAGAGGACTTGATCTGGATATCCTTTCTGCACAACAGCTCTGGACACAGAGTACCTCCTGCATGTCAAAAGCACAATAGAGCAAATGTGGAGTTTAGTGGAGTTTTAAACATCCGTCTCTGTGTCTGTCTGATGTTATAAACGCTCTGCACAGCTCTGTGTCTGTATGACGTTATAAACGCTCTGCACAGCTCTGTGTCTGTATGACGTTATAAACACTCTGCACAGCTCTGTGTCTGTATGACGATGTTATAAACACTCTGCACAGCTCTGTGTCTGTATGACGTTATAAACACTCTGCACAGCTCTGTGTCTGATGACGTTATAAACACTCTGCACAGCTCTGTGTCTGACGATGTTATAAACACTCTGCACAGCTCTGTGTCTGTATGACGTTATAAACGCTCTGCACAGCTCTGTGTCTGTATGACGTTATAAACACTCTGCACAGCTGTGTCTGTATGACGTTATAAACGCTCTGCACAGCTCTGTGTCTATATGACGATGTTATAAACACTCTGCACAGCTCTGTGTCTGATGACGTTATAAACACTCTGCACAGCTCTGTGTCTGTATGACGATGTTATAAACACTCTGCACAGCTCTGTGTCTGTATGACGTTATAAACACTCTGCACAGCTCTGTGTCTGTATGACGTTATAAACACTCTGCACAGCTCTGTGTCTGTCTGACGATGTTATAAACACTCTGCACAGCTCTGTGTCTGTATGATGTTATAAACGCTCTGCACAGCTCTGTGTCTGTATGACGTTATAAACACTCTGCACAGCTCTGTGTCTGTCTGATGTTATAAACGCTCTGCACAGCTCTGTGTCTGTATGATGTTATAAACGCTCTGCACAGCTCTGTGTCTGATGACGTTATAAACACTCTGCACAGCTCTGTGTCTGTATGACGATGTTATAAACACTCTGCACAGCTCTGTGTCTGTATGACGTTATAAACACTCTGCACAGCTCTGTGTCTGTATGACGTTATAAACACTCTGCACAGCTCTGTGTCTGTCTGACGATGTTATAAACACTCTGCACAGCTCTGTGTCTGTATGACGTTATAAACACTCTGCACAGCTCTGTGTCTGTATGACGTTATAAACACTCTGCACAGCTCTGTGTCTGTCTGACGATGTTATAAACACTCTGCACAGCTCTGTGTCTGACGATGTTATAAACACTCTGCACAGCTCTGTGTCTGTATGACGTTATAAACACTCTGCACAGCTCTGTGTCTGTCTGACGATGTTATAAACACTCTGCACAGCTCTGTGTCTGTATGACGTTATAAACACTCTGCACAGCTCTGTGTCTGTATGATGTTATAAACACTCTGCACAGCTCTGTGTCTGACGATGTTATAAACACTCTGCACAGCTCTGTGTCTGTATGACGTTATAAACGCTCTGCACAGCTCTGTGTCTGTATGACGTTATAAACACTCTGCACAGCTCTGTGTCTGTATGACGTTATAAACACTCTGCACAGCTCTGTGTCTGTATGACGTTATAAACACTCTGCACAGCTCTGTGTCTGTCTGAAGTCCCTCCCTGGTTTCAGCCTAACCTCCACTAACCAGATACTCAATATTAATCAGTGAAATTAGATTAAATATTTATTTCTGTCAAACCATTTCCCTCTAAAATACAGCTGTATTTCTTCATTTCAGACTTCTGTGTCATATCATGTACTTGTCAAGTTCAACCGTTTTCTTACCTTTTCAGAACTACCTATGGCTTGCAGTACTGTAGAGTTAATAAACATATAAGTATGTAATGAAATTTTGTTTCCTTTAGAGCGTTTGAGTAAAGGACAATATCACTGTTTACTAGCATTACTGTGATCTGTTGTATGAGTCATGCTTTTTGTCTTGCTGCTAGGATACCAAGGTAGATTAAATGTAGTAATTTGCCATATTGCAGACCATTCTGCATTGTATCAAAATGACTTAAGATGTGTTATAAACTTTTAGCGTCTGCTAAATGCAAAATGTAAATGTTGTTAATATAAGTTTGCCCAAAAGCTGCAGTCAATCAACATTTGTTCTTAACTTTTACTTTCAATGAACAAAAGGGTTATTCTGATTCTCCACCGGCACAGTTGGGTGATTATCATGACTGACTGTTTAACTTGTCAGTGAAGATAAAAAATGTTTAATTGCATTTAATCGTAAGTCAGAGTTATGGAGAAAGGTTTTTTAAATCTCAGCTGTAATATTTACTGAGATCTAGTAAGATTTGTTCATGAGGAAATTGTTTTAAGCAGCAGGTAGACTACAAACAAAAACACAGTTTAACCTTCAATTTTCATTTGATTTCTTACTCGCTTTCATGTTGATAACAATAACTGCTATAAATCCGATTACAAATGCTCAATGATATTTGATATCATTTTTATTATTGTAACACAGCTGGCTCAGAGGTACCACCACGTCTGTTGAACATTAGCCTATGCTAACTAAGCATGATACGATGACAAAGTACTGTTTGTTTAATCATAAACATGAACACACCAAATCTATGTTTTCATGATACAATTTCCTGCTATACATTTGTTTCGAGGTGTTTGCTGATTTTATCAACTTACTTCATCTTTCTTTATTCCAACACGAATCTCCGGCTTAAGATCTGCAGTCGTTCCTCACAGTCAAATCCTCACAGCTTTTCGCGGTTATTCCGTTGACACGTCAGCAGTTCACTGATTGGATCCTCTCTCTGGCCTGCTTTGCTCAGCACTAAGGCCATGAAATCTGCCAAAATAAAAGCCCCCGATGAACTGAGTTATTATTGTGGAGATCGTTACCTCTAAAACGGGATTAATTTCTTTATTGAACGTTCCAAAATGTTACGTGTCATCGCAATTTTTTTTTTTTTTTGCGAACCAATTCAGGTTTAAAATGTAATAATTACATGTAGAGCTTCTCTTTCCTGGTCAAAGTGTAAACAAGACTCAAGATGTAGATGGAGCTGGTGTTAAGTAAACTGAATGCACATGAAGGAACAGTTCGAAAACAAGAAATTAATATGAAAGAAAGATGTTAACCTTGTGTCTTGTAGAGTCCAGTGAAAATTCCCTGGGGCCATGTAGTGTATTTTCTGCTCAAATATTGGACTCACTTTTCCCCTCTTGATGATTCAGTCTTACCTGATTTGATTGCTCCCTCTTTGCCTGGTGCCAGGCCTCACAGTTACCTTGGTCTACTGTGTGTGTGTTTGTATTTGCCCTGCCTCGCAGGATGAATGTGTATGGAGGTTTGCATACTCGTGAGAACAGTTTGACTGGATGCTGTGAGTGAAGATGAGGATAGTACATAATGGCTGAGTTAACTTTGTACTAAAACCATCAGAGGAATCGTCAAGACTTGTATTAGGCATTAGCTTAACTTTGTAATAAACCAGAAAGTGGTTTATATCTTTCATAACACAAACATGTGATGTCCTAAAAGCATGTCCTTTTTGTGTTTTCAGAATTCAAAGAAGAACCTTTTGTGATAGAAATACGTGTTATTAATAATTTAATATAGACTGGTGCTATTATTCTGTAACATTTATTTACCTATTATTCTCTATAATGTGTTTACAATTAAAATCATGCAGTCCTGTGTGTGGTAAGAAATGTAGGCTGTTAGAAAAATATTGGGCAAGAATAAAAACATCTCTGACCCTTATCATATATGCTGTCCTTGAGTAATGAAGCAATGGCTGTTTGTGTTTTGCATCATACTTATCAGTTTCTGCCGTGTGTAGATGTATCATTTAGCAACAGCTGCTAAAGGAGGCTTTTACTTTTGTGAAAACAAGAGTATACTTGGATGATACCCCCAGACCAATTAGAGAAGGGTAAACTAACGATACCTAGCCCAGACTTTGACTGTACAAGAAAGGTACTGTCCTCTATATTCTTTGGACAAAGCTGATACATTGCTGAATGCACTGCTTCTCCCATATTGCAATATTAAACAAGACAAAGACAACTTCAAACAATGTTCTCTATTATTTAAGGATATTTTTCCTTGACACTTCACCCAGAGAAAGGAGAATACAAACAGGAAGAGGAAAGCTGCAGTGCCTCAGCAATTATAAGAGATTGTGGCTCTTCACAGATAAGTTAGAGATCAGTAATTATAAGAGATTGTGGCTCTTCACAGATAAGTTAGAGATCAGTGCTTGGCATCAGAGGTGGACCGTCTCCCCATCAGTAACAGCGCTGTTCCTTGGTACTCTGTTTACTGTGCAGGCTTTACAATGTGGACAGTACAATAATAATAACTGTAATAATTAATAATAATACCTCTGTGCTTTCTTTGGGGCCCCCAAGCCTGCTGAGGCCCCAGAATCTGGCAGACTTTCAAAATGGCGACCAGCACATCTACAGCCTCTGATGCTATCATGAAACTGTGCAATGACTTTGATATGAAGGATCTGGCTTTCAGATTTCACATGGAGCCTTCAAACGTTAGCATTACTTTCAGCTCCTGGGTTGATTACATGTGCAGGAAGTTAGGTCAGAGAGCGGCCTCAGAAGGATGGTGTCATTATGCGCGCCCTGAGACCACCAAAAGAATCACCAAAAGCTCCCTTGCTCTTCAAAGCCAGAGATACTCAGACTGCAGCTCTACAAAATCTGAAACATTCATCATTAAAACATTTACACATATGGCATTTACACACGTGCTAGAACAGGACGCTGAAGCAGGCTAAATGAGACGAACACACATGTTACTTTTCCAATCCAGCTCCAGGACTCATTCATATTTTTGCTGATACGTTCGTTTTTGGAGCTTAATAATTGTGCAGCTCCATTGTGAAATAGACGGATGTGAAATATAGCTAAATTACAGTCAGGATAACACAGGTCACCAGGCCTTCATTATTTCTCTTTTCCAATCTAAGGCACACAACCGGTCACAGGTACCCAGAAAACAGTGCCAAGCACTGGGTGCAGATGGCCAGAGAAGGTCTTGTAGTCTGGTGGCTACATGTACAATGTACATGACTGGGACCCCTGAGGTTTATGGTTCAAGCCCCAGTCTAGCCACAAGCCAAGAACACCAGAGGTGGCCTGTGTGCCTGCAGAAGGCAGGCTGCCTCCTTTAGCCTCGGCCATGTCGCTCACTGGTGTCCCCTCGATGACGCCTCTGTTTCAGACAACACCTCAGATAGAAATTCCTCAGCTTTCTTGGAGCGTCACAGAAGCCAGCTGTGCCTTAACCATCTGCAGAGATTCTTAACTGAACATTCCTTCAAAGTTTGAAATGTTGAAGAAACCAAGAACTGCTGTTTACTCAAATAAATTCTAAGGTAAATGCATGGAAGTCGCTGAGATAGATAAGAATGAATTTTTCCAAATGGATTAGAACTGCTGCATGGTGCATGCTGAAATTCAGTACCTGCTCAGCACCTGGGGCAAACTTCAGCCCATGTACGACATGCTGCCATTCCCCCTGTGTTAATCCAAAGCACCAAACTGAGTAAAAAAATAACCTTTATGCTGAATAAGAGACAGACGCAATGTTTGCAGTAAACATTGGTTTAATCACACAGGCATGGTGCAGATGTGTTTAACAAGTACAATGTGCAGTTCTCTTTTATGTGACTACATGCACACATTTACTGTTGAACAGGTACAGTGTGTGATTCACATTTGCATGGCTTTCAGGAGGTATATCTACAGATAACTGTCATCCACCTTCAACCAATCAGAGCTCTGAGGAGAGCCCTGACCTGACCTGGCCACACAGAGCAGCTCACCTCTGGACTAATACATGAGCAGGTGCAGATGAGGAGAGCCCTGACCTGGCCTGGCCACACAGAGCAGCTCACCTCTGGACTAATACATGAGCAGGTGCAGATGAGGAGAGCCCTGACCTGGCCTGGCCACACTGAGCAGCTCACCTCTGGACTAATACATGAGCAGGTGCAGATGAGGAGAGCCCTGACCTGACCTGGCCACACAGAGCAGCTCACCTCTGGACTAATACATGAGCAGGTGCAGATGAGGAGAGCCCTGACCTGACCTGGCCACACAGAGCAGCTCACCTCTGGACTAATACACGAGCAGGTGCAGATGAGGAGAGCCCTGACCTGGCCTGGCCACACAGAGCAGCTCACCTCTGGACTAATACATGAGCAGATGCAGATGAGGAGAGCCCTGACCTGGCCTGGCCACACAGAGCAGCTCACCTCTGGACTAATACACGAGCAGGTGCAGATGAGGAGAGCCCTGACCTGGCCTGGCCACACAGAGCAGCTCACCTCTGGACTAATACATGAGCAGGTGCAGATGAGGAGAGCCCTGACCTGGCCTGGCCACACAGAGCAGCTCACCTCTGGACTAATACACGAGCAGGTGCAGATGAGGAGAGCCCTGACCTGGCCTGGCCACACAGAGCAGCTCACCTCTGGACTAATACATGAGCAGGTGCAGAAACCTCATTGGTGCATTCCCCAAACCCAAGTGCCATGCCTCTTCGATGGAATGAGTTACTTTAGCATTTGTGTTCCCTGAACCGTTTGCAATGCCTGTTTCAAACTATCTTTAGGCAAATCATTAGCTTATTACATATCTATAGATGCCATTGAAGCATAAATGAGTTAATATTTAAATCAGGCATTCTTAAACTTTTTCTCCATGATACCCAAATTCATTGCATTGCTGGGATCCAAGTTGATTATTACTTACAATCTACAATTGTTCACATTTTTTTCATCAGCTTTTTAAAAATCGATTTCCAGATCAAATGGGGTGAGAGGGGAGACTGACAGATTATTGCAGTGCATTAAAGTTACACAAGCACATGCATGTGTGCATTATGATGCACATAATGCACACACAAATATATATTTACATATACGTGTCCACACACATATCTGCATAAATGCCTTTGTTCAATACATATACATACATGTTAATACATATATGCATAATAATGTAATAAGCATCAATAATAAGTGAAATAATATATTGTTTTGACTATGGCACAGCTGGAACTCAGACACCCAGTTCAGCACTTACACTCACAGTGTGAATGAGTGTCTTTATGGAGTGCGTCACCTAGAGGCCCCTCATCCTAGTGTTAGAAACACTGATCTAAATATGAAAGTCTGCAGTTTGAAAGTGTACTACAGAACTTACATCATATACATGCTTCAAACATATACTTAAGCACAATTTAAAGTATGGAAAATAAAGTACAAAAAAGGTTGTGTTTGTACTAAGTTTGTATTAGGTATAACGCATAAACGTATAATATACTTCAAGTATGCAGTAGTAGTTTCACAAGAAATATTATGTAGAAATTGAATAACCTATAATCATTTTAGTTTTCAATTACTCAGATACCATATTTCAATGTTTTAAAACATTTCTTTGTTCACAAAATACAATCAATTCATACACACGATCATCTCCACTTGCTGTACTGTAAAATTACAGGTTTCTTACTAATTTTCACTGTGGATATAACCACATGTGCCTTTGCGCAGTTACACTCAGCCTTTGAAATTGTTTCTTCATCCATCAGCTTAATAAATTTATGAGAAATTAATGATCACACTTTAAGCATGCTTTGTTATTCATGAATATTGTTCGACTCCATCCAAATATTCAGTCAGTCTGACTGGAGAGATGATCAGTGGGGCTACATTTCTATCATTCTCATTGCTACTGGGGCTCAAATATGGATACAGTTTCTCAGTGAAGGTGTAACCAGTGAAGGAGTGGATATGAGACCCGGCCTCAGCATTGTAAAAGGAGACCTGACCCAACTCATAATCCACATACACCCCCACTGTCCTGGGCTTCTCTCTCAGGGAGAGGGGGACATCGGTTATATCTACAGCTGTGTACTCTGTCCCATTCCTCAGTCTCATAATCCAGAAACCATTCTCAGGATTGCGGGTAATGTTGTTCTTGGTATCGATTTTCTCTTTGGTCACTCCTAAAGTCCATGCAGTCTTCTCTCTGACCCCAACCTCATAGTAAAATCTCCCTGAGGAGAACCCCTCCTTTCCCAGGACAGAGAGCGCTAAATCAAACCTCTTTGGGTTGTCAGGGAGTTTCTGTCGTGTGTTTCCACATTTCACTTGTTTCCCATCCTCAGAGACAATGAGCTGAAGATGTGCTGTATCAGGGTCCAGAGTCACATCCACTGTGGAGGAAAACATAGGATGATTACTATCATTATTATATGATTATTATGAAAGTACACAGAAATGTACTTTTTAGTACAGTAAAAACAATCGTTTTCAATAAAAGGACAATCACATATTGCATACTGTAAATCAGTAAAATTACAGTAAGAATGGCAGCAAATGCAATCTAAATTATGTTGAGATCCCCCCCAGACAGACGACCCTCACACACAGCCCTCTGAGTGGGACAGACACACACACACAGCCCTCTGAGTGGGACAGACACACACACACAGCCCTCTGAGTGGGACAGACACACACACAGCCCTCTGAGCGGGACAGACACACACACAGCCCTCTGAGCGGGACAGACACACACACAGCCCTCTGAGCGGGACAGACACACACACAGCCCTCTGAGTGGGACAGACACACACACACAGCCCTCTGAGTGGGACAGACACACACACAGCCCTCTGAGTGGGACAGACACACACACACAGCCCTCTGAGTGGGACAGACACACACACAGCCCTCTGAGTGGGACAGACACACACACAGCCCTCTGAGTGGGACAGACACACACACAGCCCTCTGAGTGGGACAGACACACACACACAGCCCTCTGAGTGGGACAGACACACACACAGCCCTCTGAGTGGGACAGACACACACACAGCCCTCTGAGTGGGACAGAGACACACACACAGTCCTCTGAGTGGGACAGACACACACACACAGCCCTCTGAGTGGGACAGACACACACACACAGCCCTCTGAGTGGGACAGACACACACACAGCCCTCTGAGTGGGACAGACACACACACAGCCCTCTGAGTGGGACAGACACACACACTCACCTGTAAACCTACGAGCTGTTTCCCACTCTGCAAACACACAAACAGGAGGTTAGAGGGGGTGGGAGTGTTTCTGTGGCTCATGGTAAAAGGGCGACTCATTGTAAATTTATAACATATAAAACTGGACAGAGGAGTATGTGGAGAGACTGAGCGCTTTGTTCATTGTACAGTCCTATCCAGGATTTAAACCTATAACCCTAAGACCCAGAGTCTGCTGCTCTAACCTCTACTCCACACTGCTGCTGCTGTAACCTCTAATCCACACTGCTGCTGCTCTAGCCTCTACTCCACACTGCTGCTGCTCTAACCTCTACTCCACACTGCTGCTGCTCTAACCTCTACTCCACACTGCTGCTGCTCTAACCTCTTCTCCACACTGCTGCTGCTCTAACCTCTTCTCCACACTGCTGCTCCTCTAACCTCTACTCCACACTGCTGCTGCTCTAATCTCTACTCCACACTGCTGCTCTAATCTCTACTCCACACTGCTGCTCTAACCTCTACTCCACACTGCTGCTGCTCTAACCTCTACTCCACACTGCTGCTGCTCTAATCTCTACTCCACACTGCTGCTCTAACCTCTTCTCCACACTGCTGCTGCTCTAACCTCTACTCCACACTGCTGCTGCTCTAACCTCTACTCCACACTGTTGCTCTAACCTCTTCTCCACACTGCTGCTGCTCTAATCTCTACTCCACACTGCTGCTGCTCTAACCTCTACTCCACACTGCTGCTGCTCTAACCTCTACTCCACACTGCTGCTGCTCTAACCTCTACTCCACACTGCTGCTCCTCTAACCTCTACTCCACACTGCTGCTCCTCTAACCTCTACTCCACACTGCTGCTCCTCTAACCTCTACTCCACACTGCTGCTGCTCTAACCTCTACTCCACACTGCTGCTGCTCTAACCTCTACTCCACACTGCTGCTCCTCTAACCTCTACTCCACACTGCTGCTGCTCTAACCTCTACTCCACACTGCTGCTGCTCTAACCTCTACTCCACACTGCTGCTGCTCTAACCTCTACTCCACACTGCTGCTGCTCTAACCTCTCCTCCACACTGCTGCTGCTCTAACCTCTACTCCACACTGCTGCTCCTCTAACCTCTACTCCACACTGCTGCTGCTCTAACCTCTACTCCACACTGCTGCTGCTCTAACCTCCACTCCACACTGCTGCTCCTCTAACCTCTACTCCACACTGCTGCTGCTCTAACCTCTACTCCACACTGCTGCTGCTCTAACCTCTACTCCACACTGCTGCTGCTCTAACCTCTACTCCACACTGCTGCTGCTCTAACCTCTACTCCACACTGCTGCTCCTCTAACCTCTACTCCACACTGCTGCTGCTCTAATCTCTTCTCCACACTGCTGCTCCTCTAACCTCTACTCCACACTGCTGCTCCTCTAACCTCTACTCCACACTGCTGCTGCTCTAACCTCTACTCCACACTGCTGCTGCTCTAACCTCTACTCCACACTGCTGCTGCTCTAACCTCTACTCCACACTGCTGCTGCTCTAACCTCTACTCCACACTGCTGCTCCTCTAACCTCTACTCCACACTGCTGCTGCTCTAACCTCTACTCCACACTGCTGCTCTAACCTCTACTCCACACTGCTGCTGCTCTAACCTCTACTCCACACTGCTGCTCTAACCTCTACTCCACACTGCTGCTCTAACCTCTACTCCACACTGCTGCTGCTCTAACCTCTACTCCACACTGCTGCTGCTCTAACCTCTACTCCACACTGCTGCTGCTCTAACCTCTGTTAACTGGGATTGGCAGCATTTATGCTGCTCTAACCTCTATTGGAAAATGAACATAAAGTGAGCAAGTAATTTAGCCAGCATTAGCAAAATGCCATTGGGGACGATACAAACATTATTTTTTTAAGATAAGCAGCTGATCTGAGATCAGCACTTTCTCTCTGGTGTGTACTGTGCATGGAGACAGAAGCTGATCTGAGATCTGTGATTCTCCATGTGGGATTCTCTGACTTTACTGACTGTGAAACTGGGATCAGCTCGAGAGCTTGGGAGTACAGGGGAAGATGATGTCATCTGAGTCAGATATCAGAGTTATTATAAACAGACACAGCCCCTTACTTTACCTGGCCAGGATGGTGATAACTGCTGTTATAACAGAGTTATAAACAGACACAGCCCCTTACTTTACCCTGTCAGGATGGTGATAACTGCTGTTATAACAGAGTTATAAACAGACACAGCCCCTTACTTTACCCTGTCAGGATGGCGATAATTGCTGTTATAACAGAGTTATAAACAGACACAGCCCCTTACTTTACCCTGTCAGGATGGTGATAACTGCTGTTATAACAGAGTTATAAACAGACACAGCCCCTTACTTTACCCTGTCAGGATGGTGATAATTGCTGTTATAACAGAGTTATAAACAGACACAGCCCCTTACTTTACCCTGTCAGGATGGTGATAACTGCTGTTATAACAGAGTTATAAACCGACACAGCCCCTTACTTTACCCTGCCAGGATGGTGATAATTGCTGTTATAACAGAGTTATAAACAGACACAACCCCTTACTTTACCCTGTCAGGATGGTGATAACTGCTGTTATAACAGAGTTATAAACAGACACAACCCCTTACTTTACCCTGTCAGGATGGTGATAACTGCTGTTATAACAGAGTTATAAACAGACACAGCCCCTTACTTTACCCTGTCAGGATGGTGATAATTGCTGTTATAACAGAGTTATAAACAGACACAGCCCCTTACTTTACCCTGTCAGGATGGTGATAACTGCTGTTATAACAGAGTTATAAACCGACACAGCCCCTTACTTTACCCTGCCAGGATGGTGATAATTGCTGTTATAACAGAGTTATAAACAGACACAACCCCTTACTTTACCCTGTCAGGATGGTGATAACTGCTGTTATAACAGAGTTATAAACAGACACAACCCCTTACTTTACCCTGTCAGGATGGTGATAACTGCTGTTATAACAGAGTTATAAACAGACACAGCCCCTTACTTTACCCTGTCAGGATGGTGATAATTGCTGTTATAACAGAGTTATAAACAGACACAGCCCCTTACTTTACCCTGTCAGGATGGTGATAACTGCTGTTATAACAGAGTTATAAACAGACACAGCCCCTTACTTTACCCTGTCAGGATGGTGATAACTGCTGTTATAAAATCCCTCATTGCAGTAGTTTTATGGCATTTATTGGGTAACAGAATGAAAGATACTCACCCAGCGCTTCAGAGGGGTGACCTACAGAAAATGAAAATAAATGTGATTAAGATCGTTGAAAACTCATTTCTGTCTCAAACTGTCACCTCTCATAATAAGTAATGTGGGTAACAATGAGTGCAAAAACTCAATGTTTGGACTTCTCATACATAAAGGCGCAGTAAGAGAGAATGTGACAGATTAATAATTAATGAAAATGAATAATTATGTAATCATATTACTTTTCTTTCAGTGCACTCTGAAAGATAGGTATACTCATACAGTAAGTCCAATCAATCTCAGAAACATCTATTACAAATGAAAAGTACTTCTTTAATTATTCCTCTTTCTGTATTCAGATTAAATCCATATTAAAACTGTTCTTTTAACATGAATAATCAAACAGTATTTAAAAACAGTAACTGGGTATGTTGGAAAACAGAGATTTTTGATACAGAAATTTCAGAGATTTCAAAGAAAAATGAAAGATTATTTTACCTCTCTTTTGCTTCAGTTTACTCTGGAAAAAGCTTAAAACCCCAATCACAAAGGCAGCCACAGAGAACAACACACAGACGACCACAAACCCTGTATGGGTCTGGGGGAACAGCTCAGCTGAAACACACAGAGTCTTTAGTCTGCATGTGAAACAAGCAACACAATAGCTATTCATCTGGATTACTGGGTGAGAACTCAGCCAATGTCTTCCCTTGAGCCGCTTCCATTTCCTCATTTTTTTTACATGGGTAATATTATGTATATGATTAAACAATGCAAAATATTAGGGTATAACCATTGTGGCGCTGGGATAAGTGCCCATCAAAACAATTTGCAGGGTCGATCTGTGCTCTTGCACCCCTAACATTCCACCTGATCCCTGCTTTGGTTTCTATGTTTACACTATTCATCCAGACCACTCCGTGCTTAATGCCATTGCTCCCTTCAAAATAAAAGCACAGGCTCCCGTATTCATCCAGACCACTCCGTGCTTAATGCCATTGCTCCCTTCAAAATAAAAGCACAGGCTCCCGTATTCATCCAGACCACTCCGTGCTTAATGCCATTGCTCCCTTCAAAATAAAAGCACAGGCTCCCGTATTCATTCATTCATTATGGAAATGTAGAGTTATTTCAAAATATAACTCACCAGGGATGTGAATCTCAGTCTGTTTCTCCTGTTTGAGCTGCTGCTGTAGAACTCTACAGGTGAACCTGTTGGTGTTTGACTCCTGTACGGTAACTCTTCGTCTCACAGTGAAGAACCCCTCACTGTCTCTTTGTGTCTCTGTGTCTTCAGCACTGAGACTGTGTCCCTCACTGTCCAGCCAGGTGAGTTCAGGCTCAGGATGCCAGCCTTTAGATTCACACAGCAGGCCGATCCCTCCTCCTCTGTGCCCCTCCATGGAGATCACTGGCTCACTCCCTACAGCTACACAGAGTTACAGGTCATAATACAATTAATATTTTACAAATCCAGTTACACTGATGAATTTCTGCTACATTGATAGAAATACACATTCAAATACAAATTACTTTTCATTTATGAAAAAGAGCACTGACCTCTTACTTGTACTGGAATAGAGGCATCTTTGTACAAATCTGTCTCCTGAACAAGGCAAGTATACTCTCCCTCATCAGAGACTCGCACACTGCTCAGTCTGAGTGAAATATTTCCTCTCTTCAGCTCCTCTGGGAACAGAGCTGTCCTTCCTCTATAAGATGGGATTTGATTGTCATTTCTGATCTCTCTCTCCTGGTAAAGATGCACCAGTGTGTCTGTGGAGTGGGTTCTGGTCCACTCCACACTCATGTCCTCAGCGCTGATTTTGGGTTCGAGGTAACAGGGCAAAACAACATCTTCACCAGCTACAGCAACAACTGGAGCAGCTGGGCCAAGAACCTGGAACCTCTCTGGAGAGAAACAAAAATACACACTGAGACTGCAACAGAAACAACAACACAGTGTGTGATATATGTCAGTACTCCAGTCAGTGATAGCTCAGGTGTAGGTGTGTTAGGTGTCAGTACTGCAGTCAGTGATAGCTCAGGTGTAGATGTGTTAGGTGTCAGTACTGCAGTGATAGCTCAGGTGTAGGTGTGCTAGGTGTCAGTACTGCAGTCAGTGATAGCTCAGGTGTAGGTGTGTTAGGTGTCAGTACTGCAGTCAGAGATAGCTCAGGTGTAGGTGTGTTAGGTGTCAGTACTGCAGTCAGTGATAGCTCAGGTTTAGGTGTGTTAGGTGTCAGTACTGCAGTCAGTGATAGCTCAGGTGTAGGTGTGTTAGGTGTCAGTACTGCAGTCAGTGATAGCTCAGGTGTATATGTTAGGTGTCAGTACTGCAGTCAGTGATAGCTCAGGTGTAGATGTGTTAGTTGTCAGTACTGCAGTCAGTGATAGCTCAGGTGTATATTTTAGGTGTCAGTACTGCAGTCAGTGATAGCTCAGGTGTAGGTGTGTTAGTTGTCAGTACTGCAGTCAGTGATAGCTCAGGTGTAGGTGTGTTAGGTGTCAGTACTGCAGTCAGTGATAGCTCAGGTGTAGGTGTGTTAGGTGTCAGTACTGCAGTCAGTGATAGCTCAGGTGTAGGTGTGTTAGGTGTCAGTACTGCAGTCAGTGATAGCTCAGGTGTAGGTGTGTTAGGTGTCAGTACTGCAGTCAGTGATAGCTCAGGTGTAGGTGTGTTAGGTGTCAGTACTGCAGTCAGTGATAGCTCAGGTGTAGGTGTGTTAGGTGTCAGTACTGCAGTCAGTGATAGCTCAGGTGTAGGTGTGTTAGGTGTCAGTACTGCAGTCAGTGATAGCTCAGGTGTAGGTGTGTTAGGTGTCAGTACTGCAGTCAGTGATAGCTCAGGTGTAGATGTGTTAGGTGTCAGTACTGCAGTCAGTGATAGCTCAGGTGTAGGTGTGTTAGGTGTCAGTACTGCAGTCAGTGATAGCTCAGGTATAGATGTGTTATGAGTCAGTACTGCAGTCAGTGATAGCTCAGGTGTAAGTGTGTTAAGGTGTCAGTACTGCAGTCAGTGATAGCTCAGGTGTAGGTGTGTTAGGTGTCAGTACTGCAGTCAGTGATAGCTCAGGTGTAGGATGTACCTGGTCTGGAGACAGGGGTCTGGTGGAGGAGCAGGAGAATTAAACACAGACACTCTGACCCATCAGCCTTCATCTCTGGGGGAGACAGTCAGATGCTGCTGTCTGTAAATGGTTGTGCACATTAAATAATTATCAGTTTTAATAGTTTACATTCAAACAGAGTGAATTCAATTTTATATTACGTTTTTATATATGTCATATATAATCATATCAAATGTTTATGTAGTATTATTCAATACTCTTTGGTGTACTTTAACGCTCTTTGATTAATGAACTCAGTGTGGAGCGCACAGCAATGTAGCGGAACGTATTTGACCATTAATTTGAACCCATAGGCTGCTTTCCAATACTTTTTCTCGTCTTCTCCTTTCCTCCCCTCCTTTCCTACCCCGGAAGTATGCCGGAAATATGTGGAGGAAAGGAGGGGAGGAAACGAGTGGAGGAAAGGAGGAGATTAATCGAAAGTTGGAACAGCTTATCCGATTCGCCCGTCATCAAAGTCGACGTCGGCTATTGATGAAGTAATAATTTTGAACGACTCCGAGGATACCAAAGCCAATCAGGCTTCTCTAACACCACCAGCCCTGTTCCTACATTAAAATATGAATGTCAGTTTCTCGCATTCTGCTCATGATGTAACATAAGCATTTCCACAAGGAATAAATAAATTTACCGCAACATAAACTCCCTCAATTTTACATTGGTAAAATGACCATTTGTAACAGTGGAGGAAAGGAGGACACATCCCTCCGGGGCACGGAGGAAAGGAGGGGAGGGAAGGAGGAAGGGAGGAGACGAATTTGAGTATTGGAACGCAGCCTAAGGAAGCTGATTATGTGTCCTCCTTTCCTGCACTGTTCCAAGGCGAAATCTCGCCTCCTCCTTTCCTCCTTTCTCGTTTCCTCCAAACGGAGGTTACATCGATGTATCCTACCGCGGAAGTCTTTTCACATTTCTGGGTGACATCACTGTGCTCACGACCAGTCAGATTAAATGACCATCCCACAGAATATTTCACCATCGAAAAGTTCTAAAACATGACAAGGGATTTACCAACACCTAAATATTAGTGCCAGAACAGTAAACCGTAATCGGGAAATTTACATTAATGAGAATACTTTTGCGTTTTCGAACATAACCACTTTGATGCGATATATTCATGTTTTTCAGATACAAATGGTCATAATACGGGGTAGGAAAGGAGGGGAGGAAAGGAGGAGACGAGAAAAAAAAGGAACGCAGCCATAGTGTGCTCTGATCTGGGAATTGCAGTGGTTACTACATTGTCTAAAACGATTCAGACTGGTCGATTGGGAGGGATCTAAACTGTGATTGGCCTGGAAACGATCAATCAAATCTGGCAACACCAGATTTCAAGATTTGCTAACCCAAGAAAAAAAAAATCCCGAACGCGGACACGGTGCTTTACAATGGAGATTTGACAAGTTCTTCCAAAGAACAAACATCATTTGAAGTTCATTTTTCACAACACGTGAGAACTGCTCTACGTTTACTGGTTTTAAAACTATGTTTGTTTCATTTTTGTCTTCGTCAACATTAGCATACCTCAGCTTTACTTGCATTATTTTTATTCCTTTCTTTCATATCCTTTCGTTGAAACAGATAGGCCTATCCTTACACTTACATTTTTGTTACATTTTCCACTGGCTTTTGTCGAATGCTATACTTACCAAATAGCAGCAGCTGAACAGGCCACCAAACTTTCTGATGTCCAAAACGACAGAATCGCCCCTCCACGCCTTACACTCAACGATTTTATCGAGTCGCAAAATAATATACTTTTCAACAAGCGATGAGTTGAAAAAACGTTTATTGCACGGAAAAAACATGCAAAGTGCTACTATGCCCACCAAAGACGGTCCGTGACTCAACTGGGAGCAGGGGTATGAATGAAGTTTCACTTTCCTTTCTGAAACAAAAGATATAGGACGAAGACGAACAAGTGACGTAGTTGTAATGCAAAACATGATAGGAAACTCACCCGAAAGTGTCCTATAGGCTGTTTCAAAACATTTTCGGTGTAGATAGAACACTTCACAGGTTTTACAGATGATAAAAGACCGCAAAAGCAAATTAAGTGGAAGTCCAAAACAGAAATAATACACACACACACACACACACACACACACACTATCACACACATACACACACACTAACTCACACACACACTATCACACACTCACATACACACGCACACACACACACTATCACACACTCACACACACACACACACTATCACACACTCAAACACACACACTCTCTCTCACACACACACTCTCACACACACACGGTCTGTGTAAGGGCATATTCTTTTATAGTTTAGAATAAGAACAATGTGACGTTTGCCTGTCTCCAGTGAAATGTAGTGAACTCAAAGAATATTATGTTTCATTATGAAGTCTGTTCTGTTTACATGTAATGTACCCTTGCAGAATAGAATAGAATAGAATAGAATGCTTTTATTGTCATTACACAGCTGTACAATATCATTTAAGGTGTGATACTCTTGGTGCTAGGTACACAAGGTTAAAGTATAAAATAGAGTAAAAATATAAAACATTTATAAATATAAAAGTACAGTTAAAATTTACAATGTAGATTCACACAATACAGCATATATTTAAACTAAACTGAAACTAGCTAACCTTGCCTTGATTGCACTGTAGTATTAAACACAGTGAAGGTACAAATGTACAGCAGGTATTGTAGCACATTCAGTTCACACTGATACTGACCTTTGAGCGTAATAGTGCAGAGCCCAACCCTGAGATTAAGCACACTCAGTGTCTTTGAGGGTTCATTCAGTTAAGTCAAAACAGACTTTACAGTGTATTTTATATTCCACTGAAGACAAGCAGACATGCCCTATGAATGTGAATCGCACACACCCAGAAACCAAAGGCCAAAGTCTGGTCTACTGATGCCCCTTCTGTAACTGAGGCACAGATTCCTGACAGACATTAATCCTGGTACACGACTAAAAGCATGTTTTCAGTGGAAAGCTTCATTACAGTTTTATTGTAATGTAGGACTGGCCTTAATCCATATCTGGGAAACATCTGTATACTGAGAATATCAGTGATGTACTTTAGTGAATTTATTACATACACTGTAGACTGATTTGAATCTTGCTCCTTGAATTGTGGTCTAAGGTTTGAGCTTTTAGAATGACAGTGTAAATGTAACCCTGGCAGCTGATCTTAGCAGTTTCAGGCCCATGCGTGAGATTCTCAGTGGATTCCTGATTGACGCTTCCTCATCATGTAATGATGTTTCCCAATGAAGATGTTAATATTTGGACAAAAATAAGAGGTGATTAGAGCAAGATATCCTTTAATTTCACAACCCAAAAATAAACCAGGGAAACTGTCCCACATTTTACCTGACGCTGTTAGAGACTCACAAATGAGAGTCCAAAGGGCATGTGACCCATCTGTTAAGAGTAATGTTTCACAGAGGAGTGCTTTGGCCAGGGGCCAGATTTCACACACAGTGTCTATGAGACATCATCAGTCAGTATGGAGGCATTACCATTTCAGAGCCTATATTTTAGTTTTAGTTCCTTTTATAAGCTCATGAATCAAAACTATCTGTGCTGCCTTGTGTCTATTAGAGGTGTATGGTGGTGTTTCACCTGGAGCTCTTCAGATAGAAAATGACTTAATACTGAATTACCAGGTTTGTCCACTAGATGGCACACTAAATAACAGCTCTACAACTATGCAAATGCTGTCACGTTATTTTCCTTCATGAGGAACAGGAGAGATGGCCAGCAGAATGGTTGGCTGGCAGGGAAAGCAGGTTTTTTTTTATAATATATCTACTCCAGAGGCTTACATACACTAGAGGCTGGGTCGTTAGTCATTTGTTGTTTTGGATTCCACTGATTCTTACCATTAGTAGGACCAAATATGATCCAAACTGGAGTCATAGTTTTTGAAATATGAAGACTTACAGAAAACATGTGTGACCAAGATGGTGACTTTTGATCAATTTGATTTATTTTTTCTTTGCAAATAATATTTTCACATAAAAATGCACAAACATCATCTTTGAAATCACTATGTACCATCTGGCAACGTATGACAGAGATCTGTGATGGGCGCTGTCAAAACCTGTCCTTCGCTGATTTGATATGAAATGACTGGTGATTGCACATGAGAGGTAAAGATGTAATGTACAGCGTGACACTGCTGAGGGCGGCGTGTTAGAGTGAGAGGTAAAGATGTAATGTACAGCGTGACACTGCTGAGGGCGGCGTGTTAGAGTGAGAGGTAAAGATGTAATGTACAGCGTGACACTGCTGAGGGCGGCGTGTTAGAGTGAGAGGTAAAGATGTAATGTACAGCGTGACACTGCTGAGGGCGGCGTGTTAGAGTGAGAGGTAAAGATGTAATGTACAGCGTGACACTGCTGAGGGCGGCGTGTTAGAGTGAGAGGTAAAGATGTAATGTACAGCGTGACACTGCTGAGGGCGGCATGTTAGAGTGAGAGGTAAAGATGTAATGTACAGCGTGACACTCAGTGTGCACCATGAACACTTTCACTAAACCCTAACCCTAACCCAACACACTCAGTGTGCACCATGAACACTTTCACTAAACCCTAACCCAACACACTCAGTGTGCACCATGAACACTTTCACTAAACCCTAACCCTAACCCAACACACTTAGTATGCACCTTGAACACTTTCACTAAACCCTAACCCTAACCCATCACACTCAGTGTGCACCATGAACACTTTCATTAAACCCTAACCCAACACATTCAGTGTGCACCATGAACACTTTCGTTAAACCCTAACCCTAACCCATCACACTCAGCATGCACCATGAACACTTTCGTTAAACCCTAACCCTAACCCAACACACTCAGTTTGCACCATGCACACTTTCACTAAACCCTAACCCAACACACTCAGTGTGCACCATGAACACTTTCACTAAACCCTAACAAGTTAGGATAAAATATGCTGATAAGTTGCACCTCACATGGTTTTAAAAGATAAGAAAACATATTACTGCATGTGTGTGTGAGAGAGAGAGAAAGAGTGAGTGTGTTTGGGTGTATGTGAGTTTTTGGGTGTGTGTGTGTGAGTGTGTGTGTGTGAGAGAGATGT
>JAFBMS010001063.1:0-49135 GCA_019788955.1 Albula glossodonta | reverse complement strand
TGATGGACTGTGAAGTGAGAGATATCTGAGATCTTTTGAGACCTGAGAATCTGGGTTTGTATCACCCAAACAATGCTTTCATAGTCCCAGGACGAAATCCCTCTCAACTGTGCCAAAATTTCATCTTACAACATGGTGGCACGAGTTGTAGCTTCAGGACAGTCCCTCTTTGGGAGGACTCTCTTCAGCTGTACATTTTCTACCCTACTCGAACACTAAAAATGATAATTGTGTCCTATAATTCAATAACTACCTAACTTGAATCACATTGTTTTTAATCTGTGGCCTGAAACCTGCGAGAATCACCATGCCAATAAAGAAGAGCTTAATGAAAACCTCTTTCTAAGGTTTGCTTTACAACACCAAGTCAGTATTGGTAGGCATGCAGACCGACAGGCAGACAGATAAATCTATAGCTGGATATATTGATTGGATGATTAATTTCTTGACTGCTTACCTGTTTGATTTCTCTGCCTGTAAGAGCTTCAATAATGACATGTACACACATAATCTGTGCCCCGACCTTTCCATATTTTAAATACTATACCCGCGCATGAGCATGACCCCTGTAAGGAGACGGGCTAGTTTGTTTGAACCCAGATAAGCTAATGGTGATAACCACCCAGTTATCAAAAGTATTTGCTGCACATGCTTTCAGCTCTGTTTTTAAACAAAACCACAGATAACCATTTGCCCTTTAAATTCATATTTCATTCTTTATATAAAATTAACAAAAAAGTGTACGTATTTTAAGGGGGGTTCCAACAGTTTTTCTGTTATCATTTAGCATTATTTCCTTGTCTGTTCTCATTTTACATACACATGCTAATACCATTTTGAACACATTTCATATTTTCCATGAAAACATCAAGAAATATTTTGAAACAAACCCTCGTGAGAGGCTGTGGAGGGAAACATCAGTCAGAAAGCAAGTAATAAATAATTGCCAGCGTTATGTCATGCGGTGCCCATCCAAACATGCATTTTCCCTGTGTTGCATTCTCTTATAGAACAACTGTTTGCGACTTTCAAACGTAAGGGTGTCCGCAAACTGTTTCAGCAGGGCTATTCCGCTGTTCTCATCTGAATTGGCATTACAAATATTCCGATCGGACACGTTGCACGCATTAGACTTTGGAACTTGGATTACAGTTCCACGCCTAATGCGGGCTGTATTGATAGCTTTCTGTAATGGCCAGGGTCCGACATGATAAGTTCAACTGACTCAGGCGAATGTAAACAAGCCAGGCGGCCTGTGTGAAGGTTTGTGAGCCTCGTTACAGTCAATTTGCTGCTGCATCAGCCGGAAATTCTTAAACGGTTTGTGTGAGAGTTTGCTTGATTTGTACTTTTTTCTCTTGTTTTATTGACGTTTCCTTACTTTCTAGTTTTAACGGCTGAGCCAGTTTCTGTGACCGAATCAAAGCTTCCTCATTCCAGAAAATTATCTTAATCAATAACAATCATAATAAAAAAAAAAAAAACAAAACACTTTTCCGCTGCGCAACTAATTATTAACAACAACAAAAAAAAAAAAACAACGAAATAGACACTGTAAAATTTAATATATTATAAAAACGAACGAACAAACAAACCTCTTAAATTAGATGAATAACGAAGTAAAGAGTCTTTACAAAGTCTTTTAAAGTCTTTACAAAGTATTTACAACAGTTGAGTGTGGAGCAAAACATGCTGATTAATTTACATTTGCAAACATAAAAACATGGTTAAAAAGTAACCCATATCCATATTGATGTGAATTTATCAACGTTAACGGTAGTTAAAGCTGTCAGTGCGCGCTGCTGTTTGAATACACACAACTAGTGAGTTTAAGTTACACAGTATGTGTTTGATTGGAAGACAGGACTGTGTTGTCAAGCTTTCCACCTGCTGGTCAGAAAAAGGAACTGCAAAACATCTATCTTGGTGTAAAAATGGTCAGTGTTTGTTCTTGGCAAGGTGACGATCTAAGCTCATTGAACATTAAATGACCTGTTTAATTATCTACAGAAGCAAAACAAAGAATTGCAGAAAACAAATGTAAGTACCAAAATATACTTTATAATATGGTTAGACATGTATGAAGATAGAATATATACCCAAGGATTACATGTGTACAGGTTTTGCAGATATTTTTGTGCACTTTTATTTGACCAAAGTTCCAAACCCAGAGATCTTGTTACAAGCCAGAATAGGTGTGCTACTGTCATTTTCACACTGACAGCTGTAAAGAGTTCACCCCCTAAAACACAACACAGGTGACCATGTGCTGGATTTGAGGACAGGTTTAATCAATATCTCAAACTGTGAAGGAGATTTTGGATTGAGCAAAAACAGAAACACCTCTGTCAATCGAAGACAATGGTTGCTTACCCGTGCTTTAGACTCTCGGTAAATAAGGACCCTTGTTGGATTGAATTGCTTGTTCTCATCGTCATGTTTTCTTGTGCTCTTGAGTGATTGGTATTAATTCAAAACCTTTTTAAACACACATAAGAATCATGAGATTAAATGAATGCAATGAAAATGGTAATTAATGCATTCCAAAAGGCAAAATCAAAAAGCCAAAGACAGGGCATTCTTCTTTGACATTATTGGATACCCAATAACTGAAGCTAATGCAGGATAATGGCTAACAGTCTGCAGTCACTGTCGAAACTGATTGTCTGTCTGCTGTTTTTCATATTCCACTCAGATCCTCTACCCCAGTCACCATCCAATTAGATTCTTATTCTGCCCTGTCACTGTTCAATCAGATTCTCTTCTGGCCCTGTTATCATCCAGTCAGATTATAATTCTGCCCTGTATCTATCCAATCAGCTTCTCTTCTACCACTGTTGCCATCCAAACAGGTCATACTTCTGGCCTGTCACTGTCCTATCAGATTATCTTCCTTGTGACAGGTGTAAAGGAAATAGATAACAGTGACCAAAGTTTAGCCAACCAATAAGATTTTCTGCTTTTAAGGGAAATGATGATGACATTCTTTCAGAAGATTTAATTGGCTCTTTCCTGAGGTGAGGACTTGACATCAGGAAGAACAATTGGCCAGTGATTAAGTTGTAGTGGATTATTGATTAGGTCATAATGGACCAGTGATTAAGTCACAATGGCACAGTGATTAGGTCATAAAGAACACACATACTCATATCCAGTTGTTTACACAGGTCCAGGTAAAAAAAAAATAATAATGCAGGAGGAAAGAAAAAGAAGTACCGTATTTCCAAATTGACTTAAAACATGCAGATAAGTGCATCGGTAGGGTAGTACAGAAAAAGCCTATAGGAGAAAATTATACTCCCAGCAACTGGTGTGAGAAACAGAGTCAACTGATAACCTGTTGTCCATGCAGTCAAAGAAATTAACCAATTAAGTAACAAACAAATCAATATAATACGCCAATCAAAACAAACATTATAGCTCTAAGACAGTCACAATTTACTAGTAGGATTTAACGTTTGCAAGTAAATAGCCTCCATTAACACAGTCTTTCTCCTTCCACATTGCCCAGATCATACTCTAACATACAAACTCAGCGGCCATTTTTAATGAGGGAAAATGAAGCGTAAAATAGTTGTTAATAAGGGCCATGTATAAAAGAGGCTCGAGGATATATCATGTCATATGTTGTTAAGACCTGGTCATTGATGGCCACAGTATCTGCAAGAACCCTCAGTGAAAGCCTTGGTAGATAATAGGAAAGAGGAAAACTCCCTGATAAACAGGAATAAACCTTGAGCAGAACCCAGCTCATAAGGAAAGCCCATCTGCCTCTAGCCAGTACAGGGCAAGCAATGAATATAGCAACAGAGTATATTTAATGCTAAGAGTCTGTTCGGTATGGCTGGTCCAATGTCTGGGATAAAACATAAGGATATTTTTTCTCTGACTGATTCAGATGATCACAAAAAAAAATGTGGGCAAAACTATTATTATCTACATTATCTGAATGCTGATTACCTGATTCTGTTATGATTAAAAACATGATTGACCGATTTTAGGTAATAACATACATGTAAAATGACACAGGTATGTGTGTTTATGCATCTTGGACAGTATATGATCTTAGATACCTCATTTCTATTATCATCCTGAATGGAAAGAAACCACACAGAATAAAAAAATGGCTTCGGGTATGGTGAAAGTTTAAATAATTGGAAATGAGCAATCGTAATGAATTTGATTGTTAGATTATGTCACAAAACATGGATTAAGAACCCAGGCAGTGATACCAAGACGAGACAGGCATCGTAATGCTATCACAACAGAAGACAAATCTAGAAAAGCCAAGGATTTCTGATGCCTCTCAGGTGTGGGTGTGTATGATTTTCATGTGAGAACCAATCACATCATGTGTACACAACGTGTCATAGTTTCTGCTCAGTCTGAGATTTTACCATCTTCATAAAGGCTATGATTACAAACTGAGGCACAGTAACTGAGGAATAGCGGATGTGCCACAGCTGTCTCGCAAAAAGGGTTCTAGTGACGTCTGACCTATTCTTTAACCTGAAATAAAGTGGTGACAGTCTTCAATCAGTGTATACCGTGCTTGCTTGCAGAGTGCATATTGGGGGTGTTTAGCCAAGGGTTTATGAGACATGGGCCGAATGCAGACCTGTATTAAATACATTTTCTACGTATTGAACTCTGGGAAGCCTGACTGGTGTGTGGGAAATGTGCTTAAGCAGGCACGTAATCTAGGCCAGGATTTGGCCCTAAGGGCATCCAATATGCCGTATCAGATACATGTTCTGTGTCTTTTATAATGAGCATGTAATTGTCTTGGCATATGGTTTAAAAAACCTTTTAATTCCCATTCATTATGTCAGTCTGTCACATATACCAGGCTACATTTTAATAGGGTGGGGCACAAAAAAGGAATTCCATCTTCAAAGGTGTGGGTCTCAGTAAAACTGGAAATTCCTGCTGTATTATAATTCCTATGTGCAGTTGCAGTTGCGTAGAGTGGACAGAAGAGGGCAGAGCATATATATAGTTAAAAGCAGTTATCAAAGAGGAGGTTGAATGAAACCAATGTATTCACTTTGTCCAGAAAAGGACAGGGTTAATACAGACTATCTGTGCCTCACTGTTTTAAGGCCGTCATTGTCTTTTGCTGTGGAGAGCATTAGATGTTTAGGTCCAGCGAGAATGTGGTTGTCAGCTCACAGTATTGTGGGTCATTCATGAAGCCCAAGATCCTGAAATCCATTATTCCCATCATTAAAACCATTATCCTCATTCATGAAACCCATTATCCTCATCATGAAATCCATTATCCTCATCATGAAATCCATTATCCTCATTCATTAAATCCATTATCCTCATTCATGAAATCCATTATCCTCATCATGAAATCCATTATCCTCATCATGAAATCCATTATCCTCATCATTAAATCCATTATCCTCGTTCATGAAATCCATTATCCTCATTCATGAAATCCATTATCCTCATCATGAAATCCATTATCCTCATTCATGAAATCCATTAGCTTCATTCATGAAATCCATTATCCTCATTCATGAAATCCATTATCCTCATCATTAAATCCATTATCCTCATTCATGAAATCCATTATCCTCATTCATGAAATCCATTATCCTCATCACGAAATCCATTATCCTCATTCATGAAATCCATTATCCTCATTCATGAAATCCATTATCCTCGTTCATTAAATCCATTATCCTCATTCATGAAATCAATTATCCTCATTCATGAAATCCATTATCCTGTCACCAATTAGTATTGGCAAGGAATCCTCCTGCCTTCAAAATCACAGCAGAAAGACACATAATTCACTTCATTTTGAGGTTCGTACGACAGTAAAATCTTATTGTAGAATTGCATAAGTTTGGACTCGTTCAAAAGAGAGGCGCACCATGTTAAAACAGACAGAATACATTCATTACAAAATCATGACACCAATACATGAATTTCCCATTTCCCCTATTACATAGATAGCAGTGCAAGGACATCATATAAAATGACTATTAAATATAAATGATACGTATTGCATCGGAAAGAAAGGGTGATGGGGATGAAGGTGGAGATGGGGTGGAGGCGGGGTGCTGGGAAAAGAAAACGAGTGGAAAAAGTGAGGTGTGTGGCAGGTGTATACCTGTACGAAGAACCGGTTCGCCATATATGTGTATTTGAGTAAGGGGTATTTCTCCCGAACATTTGTTCCAACTCCAAAATATGGACATCCATCCATCCATATCTATGCATGCATCCACTCCAGGGTCATGGGGAAGATATGGACAGCACTCCAAAAGTGTTTCTAGATGTTTATGTTAAATGCACATTCACTTTTGTATGTCTCTCTGGATGTATGTCTCCAAATGTAAATGTGAATGTGTGTGTTTCAGCCCTCAGGTCTCCTGTGTACAAACAATGCAAAGAACCATTTTTAAAGAGAAGAAACAAACAGGCCATGTAAATGCAATTGTTTAGTACATTTACAAGAACATCGCTGACTGACGAGAATACAGCAAGCACTTATTTAGCATTAGCTTGTGCTAAAATGACGGACACAAATGAAAATAATAACAATTCAAACCAGAGCTAAAAAGTAATACAATGATAATTTCGTTTTACCACATTGCAACTTTAATCGTATTATCCTCTCCTTGTCTGAGCAGGAAATAGAAATGGTTTGAAAGCTTACGGTAAATCGTTTGCTTTGATATAGCTCTTTGTGATCACGTAGAGATTACTGAACTCAGACACAATGGGTTTAGACCGATGTAGCATGAGTTCCCATCGATCTTCAGTAAAAGAGAAGTCATCACTGAAGAACAGTCATAAGACTGAAGTACCCAGCCACTGTAGTCAAGAAGAGAGGCCTTCTCATATTCTCTTTCTATACTGATGGCCACAGTATTCTGGAAATGGTTTCCCATAAAAATATAAATAGATTTTTAGACATATTGAACCCATTTTAAATCCTAATCTGAAATGCGTTAGAAGAGATACTATCGATAATTGTTTTAATGTCTGAGTCATGCATAAATGACCTATCTTCTCCTCGGTTAATCTAATCGAGAAAGAAACAATTTCACACATATTAAGATGTCCATTCTATGGTTATAACGTGATGTTGTTCACTGATACCGTTTATTGTCCTGATTAACTGAGAGTGGAACACATCACTGTAAACCTCTGTATACTTTTATAGAAATACAAAATCTAGGGTTTTCTTGTTATATATGAAAATGATATCTAAAGTATGTAGATTGTATTGTTTAAAATAAAAACTCTTGGACAATAAATTCTAAAATATTAATTAATGGATTAATATCTTACAAAATATATACCTGTACATGTATATGAATCAGTCATTGTACTTCTCATATACGCAACTGAAGTACCACCAACCTAGAAAGAACCATTTTGCAAAGATGTATACTTCAAAACATGCCTAGTTAAAATAAATGAAGGTGGCAGGAGCTGGCAGATTTTACTTTATTTGCAGTTTTATTTGATTATAATTTGCTCTCAAATACAATACCAGATGTATGGCTGTGACTTGTGTGCGTATTTATTTATATTGACTAAAGAGGTTCCCATCAGTGATCTGTGCATTTTTGTCAGATCCTGCTCTCCCGTGCTGTACATCTGGTGCCACTTAAATGTCAATGCGCAGCTAAATGTTCTGCCACCGTTTGTACAGCAACAAAAACCCCAGGGGCGCGCACTGACATACCAGTGCCATTTCCGCTACGTCCTCTCATGTGCCCGGCAGCCGCGCCTGAGAACAAACGATAAATACGACACTTTCCGCTGACATCGCTTTCTCTTCGTTAAAGAAGGGAAAACCTTCAAACTTAAATAAATGGCTATTTAACAGAAAATAGCTGATGGTAAATATAAATGATATGCATTCCCGGTGAACTGTTGAATGTACGTGCCATAATGTATGGCACTTGTTTCCTCAGCTGGAGGCTAATGCTTAACAATAAGCTGTCATAGGCATATTTTTTTGTTTGAAAATTCTTTCTTTGGGACTGTATGTGACAGTTCAGAAAGGGCACAGCCATTTATAGTTTTCACTGCAGAGCAAATGGGAGGTGTAACTGGGCGATGCTGGTTTCCAGTTGATTTGTTATACGTGGACTTTCAGGGAGTGTGGTGCGTAAGTGCTTTTCTTTCAGATCAGGATTTAAAAAAGCAGAAAATCTGATGGCATATTTGCAGAATTGGTAAAGGGTTAAGTACAAGAGTTAAATATGTTGGTTATTGGGTCTCAAGTCCCAGTGTAGGGAAACAATGGAGGGAAAAATGTTTTGTATTTCTTCACTGCAAACACGCTAACGAATGTTACCTCATAACATAACATTGACTAAAGCTGGATACGGCCATGATTTTCAAGATCAAATTTTATGGTGTAAAAAAGTTTCATTATGTTACATATAGATTCTGTTTTGTCACTAGGGATAAGAATTTACAAGCATTACATTATCAATAGATCACTGTGGTTACCAGTAGAACTTCAGCCACACGTTGCCCCTCAGAATAGAATTTTGACATTCACAGATACGGATAAATAAAGTAAAACAGTACTTTTTTCCAAGCCAGTGTTATAGTTTAGTTCAAATCTAGTTGTCATATTACCTGATGTATCTGTTCATGTTAAAAATCACCCAGGATTGTGTAAACATTAAGAATTATTACAAAGACTAAACCAGGAAGTGGTTTAGCCGCTAAAAAATAAAGGACTCTTATGAACTTTTAAGTTCAGCGACCAAGAAACCAGGTGAGGTGAATTAATTGTGTAATCAGGAGCGTTAATTTAACAGTTAAGTGCTGTGTAATGACCTAGCACAGCCCTGCGGCTCTCTAAGGTCAAAAACCAGTGGTATATGTGAGTACTTTAGGCTCACTTGAATTATCCTGACATTTTTATCTTTACGCAGTGGCGCCCGCAGCTGTATGCCGATGTGTACTGTGCGTTCCATTTAGGCTTGAGTGTTTTTGTTAACGTTTGATTATTAATGTAGGAAACTGCGTTGTATTTTACCATTTCCAGTTTTAGAAATGGAACTATGGCCTATGGCTGGACACTGGCGACCATTTGCGAGCGTGTCTGCATTCTGACACCTGATTGGTTGGAACTGCATCCAGGTATCAGGGAGGGGAACAAAATTGAAGTGTGCAACCCTTTTTTCACCGGTTGTATTAGCGTTAGTAACATAACTGATTCCCACCAATTGTATTACTGTTTTTTTTCGCCCTTTTTTCCCAACCTGAGTGTTCAAATGAACTTGTTGACCTCACCGCAGCACCCGCCCTGACAACTGTGGGACGAGAAGTTGAACACGTGACTCGTCCGATTTGCGTGATGAAGCTCTCACTTCTTTTCACGTTGCGGCCGCACCACCAACCGGACGCTTGCTATGACATCGAGGACGTAGTCAGCGTACAGTCAGTTCGTGCTACCACAGGCACCCAAGTATGACAAGGAGAGTACTATTGTGATGAGGCCAACGGGGGTGATGGTTGCCTCACCAGAGGGGCCTCTGGCCATGGCCGGGAATGGTGAAGCTGGGGATCGAACCCCCGACCTCAGGACCTGTAGGCAGCAACTTATGCTACGAGCCACTCAGAGCCCCGAGTTGTATGACTGTTAGCATTGTTTTGTGCATACCGTAAGATCACAAAATCATGCAGGTGCTCCATACAGAGTGAACACTACTTATGAGAGAATGGCGTCACCAGCCTGACCAAAGCCTCGTCTTTGATAAAGAATCTGGACGACATTGCCTAAGTTTCTTGGTTAGGTTAGGTTCACTGCAATCTGATTGGTGCCAGCAGATTGCTGATGGTTGATTTGGTTGGCCTGTTCATTAGGTTACGTTCTTTGTTTTGATGCACATCAGGAATTGTAACTGAATTTGGTTTAATAGAAAAAGCATGTGAGAAGGTATTGTGCGCATTAGGTACACCCACATGCGAATGTTAATTAGTTACTGTTGCTCGGAGGTTAGGTTCCGTTTTCGGTTTCCCGTTGTTTATCTTCCACACGCATGCAACTGAACGTTGCAAGATGCAGCTGTTTATCTGCCACTACCACCTGTTCACATTCCTGTATGTGAATGACGGCATAACAGATTCATACTCACAAGATATAGAAATAACACTATAATGTTTACACCAAGCCCCTCTCTCTGACTCTAGCTGGAGTCCGGTGTCTTCTGAAACGCTGCACAACCCACAGAGCTTTAGAGAGACCGTCCCTTGTTCTGTAGTCCAAAACACATAGGAGTCATCAAATCCCAACGGTATGAGTAATTAGGCAGGACTACAGCTGTGAGCTTCCGAAGTGAGGCTACGAGCCTGCCTGAATTCCACGTATGGGGCGCAGTCTGAGGGACGTGCGCCCGGCAAAATGACCCGAAGCGGGATGACGCTGCCTTCATCGGGGGCCGTGCTAATCGCGAGCGACGGGCGTCGTACTTCAACCCCAGCCTAGCAGAGCCAAAGGTCACCTCCTTGCACCGCGAAATGTCAGGCTTCCAGAACCATCTCTACAGGGCAGGAAGAGCAAAGAGTGACGTGAGGAGCGAGGGTTAAATCTCACAGCTGTTACCACATTTAGCCATTTGTTTTTTCATTCAGGCTTTATCTTTTTATTTCATTATTACAAAATCACACCATATGCCTGTGCGCACGTCTGTGTGTGTTTACGTTAGAGTAAATGTTTACTGTATATGTTTGCATATGTGTGTACATGCATTTTTAACAGGGGGGAAGGCCGAATGGGAGCACCCCCCTGCCCCCACACCACCAACCAACACACACGTGTGAAATGGGGATGGCAGGTTAACAAGGGGGATGCATTTTGGTAACAAGGGGGATGGCACCCCCCCTAACCCCTATTGCATGCATCGATATATATGAAGAACAGCTCAGTCCTACAGCCCTGTTCTCTGAACTCAAGCAGCGGCAGCAGAACTATTTTAAGAGACTTGGGTGCGACTGCAATGCCACTACAAACAGATGGGGTGCGTATACATCACACCCCTGCAGCGGGTTGACTCACTCTGTCTTTACGCAAAGACTTCCCACATGGCAGTTCAACCCCTCCCCCTCAGGTACAGAGATACACACCCTTCTGTGCTAGGGTATAGTATGCTTCTACACCTGTACTATCTAAACTCAAAGGTAGAATATATGTTGTGTTACATCTATGATGTCAAACTAAACTCTTGGGTCATCCATTAAATAATAATACATGCATTTACAAAATTGAAAATCTGAAAATGTATTTATTTATAGAAATTATTTTTGCTGCACATCTGTAATATTTCTGTTGTTTAAAGAAAACGAGACATTCAAGAAATGCTTGGTTCTTTAACTATGTTTTCACTCCACTTATTCAAATTTTCATAAAGGTTAAAACTTTGTATGAGATTTTTTTTGCACAAATATATAATTGAACACAACGAAATGTGTTTTTTTTCAGATATGGAAAACAGATGAGGTTCTAACTCCATCTCATCAAACCAATTTTCTGCATTTTTGCCTTCCAAGGGCAGGACTTGGTGTTCAAAATACCCGTGATTGCAATTCAGTTAACATTTCCACATTCACAAAATTAAATAACCAGATAACGATCATAGTAATGGATGAAATACGGTGAAACTCTATTTCGAATTGTTCTGAAATTATCATTCGGTGAATCTAAGCTGAAAAATGTAATTATGCAGTTGCACGCAGGACAGACATGAGTCAGAAACTTGAATGACCAACAGACACATTTTATTAAGACTCCAAGTCTCTTTTCAGTCAGACTACATTACCGATAATGCATCACTGAATGCTAGGGTCAGGAGGTCAGGGGTCGAATGATTTAATTGACTCAGGTATTACATTTCTGAATACCAGATGTGTTAATTCATGGTTATACACTTGAGTGTAGAAATAATGTATTTTTATTTCACAAAAAGCAGTGGTGAGAACATAATGATAGAATGACGACTGCAGAGATGTTGGAGATGGGTGGACATACTGCTCTGTGTGTAGTAGTAGTAGTAGTAGTGTGTGTGTAGTGCTAAGGTGTGTATGTATATGTGCTGTGTTTGTGTGTGTAGTGCTAAGGTGTGTATGTATATGTGCTGTGTTTGTGTGTGTAGTGCTAAGGTGTGTATGTATATGTGCTGTGTTTGTGTGTGTAGTGCTAAGGTGTGTATGTATATGTGCTGTGTTTGTGTGTGTAGTGCTAAGGTGTGTATGTATATGTGCTGTGTTTGTGTGTGTAGTGCTAAGGTGTGTATGTATATGTGCTGTGTTTGTGTGTGTAGTGCTAAGGTGTGTATGTATATGTGCTGTGTTTGTGTGTGTAGTGCTAAGGTGTGTATGTATATGTGCTGTGTTTGTGTGTGTAGTGCTAAGGTGTGTATGTATATGTGCTGTGTTTGTGTGTGTAGTGCTAAGGTGTGTATGTATATGTGCTGTGTTGTGTGTGTAGTGCTAAGGTGTGTATGTATATGTGCTGTGTTTGTGTGTAGTGCTAAGGTGTGTATGTATATGTGCTGTGTTTGTGTGTGTAGTGCTAAGGTGTATATGTGTATGTGGTATGTTTGTGTGTGTGTAGTGCTAAGGTGTGTATGTATATGTGCTGTGTTTGTGTGTAGTGCTAAGGTGTGTATGTATATGTGCTGTGTTTGTGTGTGTAGTGCTAAGGTGTATATGTGTATGTGGTATGTTTGTGTGTGTGTAGTGCTAAGGTGTATATGTGTATGTGGTGTGTTTGTGTGTATGTTATTCATGTTTTAATATGAAAGTATATACAATTATGTTACATTTTTTTTTTAATTACCATCTATTTTTCCTCCTCTTCTATTTCACTGTTCATAAGGTTTCAGTCAAGATGAAGGGACTGAAAACAAATAGATTATGGGGGAACGTGTGTTTTTTGGTGGTATTTTATTTTTGTTAAACATATTTTGAAATTTTTTTTTTTTTAAAAAAAAGGTAAACAATGACTTTCCTCGCAAACATTTTGCTCATAGACGAAGTTCATATTTAATCATGACAAACAAGTTCAGCTCTGTTCCTGTGTGGAAATGTTTCATCATGTTGTGACCTGCTATTAAGCCGGAAAGTCCTTTATCATTATTTTTTAAATTATTCTTTGCTTTTATGAGATGTAATGTTATCAATTTTGTAGCAACAACTAATGAGGAGATAAAAAACTTCAATGACTTCTGAAATTTTGATTTGGGCTAAAGATCAGAGGTTGCAGGTTTAATTCCCAGATGAGACATTGCCTTTGTACCCTTGAATAAAGTACTTCACCTGAATTGCCACAGTACCAATCCAATTTTAGAAATGCTTTGTATGTTGAGAAACAATAAGTTTTGTGAGTTGCTAAGGCACGAAGATGTCTAAAATGTAATGGAAATGTACTGTAAAATGATTTATTTGAGCCGTTAGTGTATATTGACCCAGTCCTGGCACAGAATGACCCACGATGACTTTGTGTGGACATTTTGTGAGGGAGGAACCAACATCAATAGAGCTAAACTAATTCACTTGTTTAGAAGGCTAAAGGCTCTTTCATGCTACAAATGAGCTCCTGCTCAGAACGGTGGAAAGTGTCTGAAAGCATCAGAAAGGGCGTCAGATTGGGGAATTCTGCGTCGGGTGATTTTTATAACTTTCAGACATTCTGACATAAACACCAAGTTTCCCCAGTGATTGGCCAGGCATGCTTAGGTGTAAAAAAAAATGGGCAAGGTTTCAAGTGATTTGAAAATGATGTGTCTATTCATCTTTACGCAACTATTTTCAATACCGTGCTGACAGCTCACCATGAATACCTTCAAAGAAAAGCGTTCTGATAGTGTTCGTCTGTATCTTACACTGCTCTCTCACTTAGGGGCATTGATTGAATGCGAGACATAGCATAACTCTGTCAGGTTATCACCGTTATTCAATCCAAATTTGTCCTTAACTTGTCCATAACAGATAAATATTTGCTTTGTTCTTAACACTTACAGTTTAGAGTGTTAAATTAGGTGATTGCGGAACTCTAAACCATATTGTGCTAACTTGCAAGTCAAAGTTAAGAACACACATTTACAAAACTTGGACCTTTAGTTGTATACAGATGCCTTTGTCCAAAGCAACTTACAGTTATTAGACTAACCAGGGTGATCCAAAGCGACTTAAGGCTGTAGAAAAACTCACAAACGAAATGAAGAATAGCTTGGCACTAACAAATCTATTTTTATTAACTGCATATATTATAAGTTACATTCATTTTGGAAAAAATAATAAATCTAATAAAAGTATATTGCGAAATGCATCAAAAACATCTCTTTGCATTCCAATTCCATCGTGTGACATTTGTGCGGTCAAAAGTTCCCTCTATCTTGAACCAATATTATGTCTAAAGTATAAATAATATGTATTTTACATAAATAAACATGCCTGAATGGTTCTTGTATTTAATTGGAATGACTTGACATCAGTAGGCCAAACCCAATGTGCTTTTCCTTAATGACGAAAAGGATTTTATTCATTTCATTGCCCAAAAATATGATGTCTGATGGGAAAAACATAATTAACTCTGTGAATTGAAATAAAGGACAGAGGCTCACATTGAGGTCGACCCATGATCGCCACGCACAGATATAAGATTTAGATTTTTTACTTTCATTTTAGCTTAGGAAATATCCCTGAGACAACTTAAGGGAAAAGAGAATTCTATTCAAACTATTTTTTTTAATTACTGACTGAAAACTCTGTTGGGAAGAACGCGCTCTAACTTAAGATGGAATCACAAAAACTAAAATCGTCTGCCGGGCTGAAATGACAAATTCATTGCCGAAGAATCGTTTTTCGACACCAGGAGAAAAAAAGGACACTGAGATTTTCATAAAACATTTCTTAGATTTATAGAACAGAAAAAATGGGTCATCTTTACTATGGGTCTTATTTCATTAAAGACTTCAGAGTAGGATATGAAATAATTGAATTAATACAATTGTGTTTGAATATGTATGAATATTAATAACGCTTTTCTCTGTGACTCTCTGATTGGACCACGCATTCTGCAGTACTCTTATCACTGACTTTACTCATCTTCATTTACAGAAATACCCAAGTGATATCATTGATTATGTACACCTTAAAGCCAACTGAAAATAAAGTATATTATGTACAATGTACACATTTATCCGTATGTATAACAGGCAGTTTTATTACACACATTTTCTTATACTTTGAATCGTTTGTTTGTTTTTTTAGACCTCGCATCCGTATGACGCTATTTTTGATTGGCAGGTCAGCAAAGTCTTTGAATTCTGTCCTTTGGGGGCTTCTTCAGAGTGTCTGAAAAACAAAACAAATCGAATCTTGATTTCGCACAGATCAGAGGGCATTGTTGTGGTGTAACAGTGCGTGTCCATGATGTGCACGTATGTCTTTGTATGTCTGTGAATATGACAAGCAGGTATCATAATTTTGGTGTAACTGATTGCAATTCAAGTGTATTCTATAACTTAAGTTCTGCTGAGTCTCACTTTTAGGGGTTGACATAGCTAAGCTCTTTGCCACAGAAACAGGCGATTTAAGACAAAGAAATACCTTTGTTCATTGTATAATATCAATAGAAAATATCAAATCTTGTCACATGATTAAATATGAGTCATGCATATTTATTTATGGAGCGCTGGCTAATGACAGGGCTCGCCCTGCACTGTCTCTGCAGAGAGCCTCTTAGCCAATCGTGGCACACCTCAGTCAACTACGCCCCAGCCTTGGCACCCGCGACAGAGGCCGGGAGCGATGTAGGCGGGCCAATAACGCATAGGGTCTGGAATCCGCGGAGTGTAGGCCTACCAGTGGGAGGTGGTTGAGCAGCTCGTCCACTGTGATGTCATCGTAGCTCTCCTGAAGGGAGGGATCGCTCCTGACGGACTCCTCCTGTGCGTTTGGAGGGTCCTCTAGACTGTAACAGCAAACAAAGAAAGGTTACAACACAAAAATATCACATGACCCGAACTGCAACAGGCAAGTAAATGCCACACAAATAAAACACAAGTAAAACATCTAGTCCTCACACTGACTCTACATGAGTTATAAAAATTTCTCATAAATAACTCTAATTTTATAATGGAATCCCTTACACTGCACTGCAGTTATTTAAAACACAAATCCATTTTCAGCTCTGGTTCTTTACTAAATTTATGGTTATGTATTATACTTCCATTTTCACATTTAGCAGATACTCTTATCCTGACTTAAAACGTTCACAATGTAATGCTCTGTCACTTCATACAGCTGGGTTTTTACTGAAGCAATTTAGGTAAAGTCCCTTGCTCAAGTGTCCAATAGCGGTACTCTACCTGGTCATTGAACCTTAAGTGTTTGAACTGCAAGTCAAACACATTCCCCAACTGGTATGCTATATCATTTACTTGGTAAAAGTTAGCATCTGGGATTATACACTTATCTTACATTGTGTAAGCCTAATGCATCTATATCATAAATATTACAGGGTAAATACCTAAATTAAAATAACTCCCAGCTGTGACTCATACATTATACTGAAGGCATTTAGCACGCACTGTTTTGCAGTATGACTTGCATGCACTTATTTGTACTTACAATACATTTTTACATATGGATTTTTGCTAAAGCAAGTATCTTCCTAAAGGCTACAGTGGTAGGGAATCAAACCTGCAACCTCTTGGTGGCACAGCACTTGTTTCCTGCACTTTCTAGATACTCCAGTCTTTTCTGTGCAACTGTATTTGCTTGTAACGACATAGTGTTTTATGGCTGTACTGCACATATTAATTTACTGCTTGCTGAATTATGTAAGATGCATGTCAGGCTAATCAACAAGTTCCCAGTTAGAACTTATGTTTTCACATTTATAGTCTCTTGAGGGCTATACTTCCCTACACTAGTGTATTGCTGCAAGTCGACAACGATCTATGCACTTTTCCGCGTGGACTGTAGGTCTCTTTAGATAAGAGGGGAAGCTAAAAGCTTGTAATGTAATATTGTCAAATGTAATGCAATGTAAGATACATGGGCGCCTTGCTATACTACAGTCTAACCTCCGTTTTCCAGTCAGGACGGAGTTCAGAAACTTCTTCACCGCCATCTGTTTGCGAAACCGGCTGTAGTTGTCGGTGAAGACCGCGTCTGAATGACGTTTAACTGGCGCCTGCTCATCCACGGCGTCATCACTGAAAAGACAGTTGATTGACAAAGTTATGTAACTGAGAAACTATATGTGGAAACTCGTTTTTCAAACAATCACGTTAAAATCTCCACTCTTTGAAATATCTTTGTTCTGTTTCAAAGTTTCTGGTTCTCAGTCCCAAATTAAGATTGTTAGACTCTTTAAGCAACATTGTTCAAGGTTTTGTAGATGTTTTTGTTGACGTTGGGATGCAGTGATGCCAAATAATTGACTTTTGGGGGAAGAACCAATAGCCTGGCACTCGGGCCCAGAAATCTAACCTTGTAGAAAAATGTTGGAGCCTTTGTAATGTAGGCAGCAGGGAATTAACTGCTTTCAAACACTAATCAATCAACATTTACCATTAAATTTGGCTCATACAAGCCCACTGTCCTATGCTTGAATACAGTTTTTGTAATTCATTTTTGAGATGGCAAAACTCGCGAAACAGTGTTTACGGGAAAATGAATCAACATCCGTCCCTTTTTTTGCGTAAGTAACAATTTAAGGGAAAATTACTGATTTTATCTTGGCCCAGAGTTCTGCGGAACTTTTGCTGAGTAGTAAAATTTGGTGCAGAGGGGAATAGAAGTGTTAACGAATTAAGTACTTAAAATTGATGAGCGTTTATAGTGACAGACCCGAATGCCCTTCCTATATTTTGTCAAATCGTGGTAAACTGTTTCAATTATATTTGCACAAAACAAGCATAAAACCGTTAACATTCAACACGGTGATAAAACTTTGAGAAATAACTCATGGCCTATTTCCCACTATCATTACATTTTCATCACAAACAGTATAGTAAGTCGAACTTAGGTAAGCTGCAGTAATTGTGAATCCCAATGTTAAAGGCAATACACGCTGGGGATCAAGCCTTATTCAATATATGGAACTGAATATCAAAATAAGTACCACAGCCAACACTATAGCAACGTTTACTGGCAAAACAATCGTTTCAACGCGTTTCAAAGAGCTAAGTAAGATAATCAACCGCTGCAAAAAACAGTTAGCTTCTTCTTCTTCTTCTTTTTTTTTTTTTTTTATACCTGACTCGCTTTCCGATCAAAGATTCAAGATAACGTCTTGCGGAAAGCTGGCCGAGAAGTTTGCTGTATCCACTTGTAAAAAGACCGTCTGCGTGCCGCGTGGGCCTGGAAGTAAATGAAAAAGAATGAGGAGAGGATAAGACAACACGCTTAACTTATCGACGTCAACAGGTCGGCTAAACTCAAAATGCCACCAACTATGTCAGAGATAAAAAAAGGAAAAACTCATGACAAATATTATACAGAGTGACGCCCATATGCGCACGTCGGATAGAATTAGAGCTGGGCTAAAATGCATTTTCTCTCATTCTTCTAATGATGACTTATGCGGAAAAGGCACTTCAGCGCATGACTGAATTCGGCCCTTATTGGCGGTATCTTACGATATTTAAAATGTTGGTGTGATATTCCAATTACACTCTATCAAGGTGGAAAGAATTAAACGCATTGATAAACCAGAACGTGTACAGTTTAGAAAGCCGTCGACGCAAGCACTTACCTCGCAACTATGTTTGACAACTCATAATAAAGTTTGTAGTTTTCTGGGAGTGAATCCTGTGTGGAGGAGCTTTTTGTCCAGTTGTTTTCGTTATCTCCATCAAGATTTCCCAACCTACAGGTCAAAAACTTAGTTGCATTACATTTCATTTTCACGACGTAAGGTGCATAATAGCCTACATGAGAAATAATCCCCCATTCGCTTTTTACACAAGCATTACAATTAATGAAAGCAGAGATTAATTTCTAGTCTAATTGGTAATCGTTAAAAGAACAAATGTATTCAATGAAGTAGGCTATGCATCGAGGTATGTTGACCATACCTCGTTGACCATATAAGGATATGAAACTTATTCAAATAATGTAACTCTCATTAATAACATATATAGGCTTATAAAGACTACAGTAAAGTTCACATTACATTTTTTTTTTTTTTTGCATTGCTTTGCGTGTACACTTTGTATTTAACCAATCTGAGATCCGTATGCCAATGGGCCAAACTTAAAAATTGCTTTATTGCATTAAATTCAGTGTGCTGAATTGAAATCTTTCGATAAAGACGTATACGTAATCTTGGCGGCTAGTGTTTTTAAATCGCTTTATACCACATTCCTCGTATCTAATTGTACCGTTGTAAAACTCTGCGCTACAATTTGTCACCAGATATTTATCCTACTCGACTAAAAGGTTCATTGAATACATGAAAGCCTGTTTCCTCATTTTAAAAAAATGTTTTCAAACTTGTCAGTTACAGCATGCACGTGTACACGTTATTTTTTCGGCGACGGGTCGCCGACGGGCCATTCCGCTTTTCTTTGCTCACCCTAATGAAAAAGCTCCTACCTTGTTGACGGATGGGTTCCGATCGCCGGTAGCGCCAGTGTTCGAGAATATAACGCACTGCACAGGGCTATGAACAGCAGAATCTGGGAACTCTTCCTCTGTAGCATTATTTACAATCTGCACGGACACAAAATGCGTTCGGTTAACAGTTGCGCTCGCATTCCCCTGACCAAACAACAGGAAGTCTCCAACCTCGAAGTATGTCTTAGAGATTCATCTTTTAAAGCTAGCCACTATTTAGTAACCAACGTCAGTCAAACCAATGACAATGATGAACACTAAACTGTTAATTCAAGCCTATCACCGAATGTTTCAAAATGTGAAGTGCAAACGTGTTTGTCGTGGATATACAATGAAACAATCGTTATCAATGGCTGAAGTAACAAGAATATTCACTGTCATGATCTAAGACTTGTAGAGGGAATATAACATTCAATAACGACTGAAAATGCATTGCTATCCATACGTCGTAATGAAGTAGCACAACTATATATTTGTAAAAAGTTTGCATGTGTACAAGTATAACTGAACACTCTCCAGTGACTTACTTACTTACATAAATTAGCCAACCGATTATGCAATCTAAATTAACGAGTTAATTAATGCGGCAATATAAGTTTATTGCATGTCGAAAAAGAATTGCTGGAAATAAATACATAACAGGAAAAGCCAACGGTTCTTACAGGAACTTGTGCAGTAAATATCCAATGCAGTTCTGTCACAGGAGCTGTCCGAAGTTCTGAAAGCTAGGTTTTTCCTGTCGCTTTCTGTCCACTGAAATAGATATCCTTCAGGGGTGCAGCTGTACTTTTCTATCGATTGCTGAAATTCTCCGACGCTTTTGCACTTTCTCTCTGTCTTTCCGACTATGCTCAAAAAGTCTGTCGTTTTATACACCTGAAACACATTTTTTTTCAACAAGACAGGAAGGCAATCAGATTTGACCAGCCGGGATACGTCATGATGAGTCCCGTTGGGACGGACGCGTTCGTCATTGGCTTGTCGGTAACGTTTTTCTGATGACAGAACTTCCATGGCAGAATTAAGTTTTGCAATGCGATGTGAAATGTCATGGGTGACGGTGACTCACGCCAGACCTACCCATACCCAAATTACACAAATTCCAATGTCTGAGAATACGAGGAGAAATGAATTGCTTTCTATAACTTCATAAAGCATACGCAAAACAATGCGTTATGGACAATATAACTCGTTTCATGGCGGGGATATTGTTCTAGAAATACAGCGAGATGAGTTCTCTCACTGAGTTGGATTAAACAAGAATTCTTGCAGGAATGTATTCCTGTCGGATTCATACACTCAGAACATAGAACAAGCCACACAGAGTACATGTCATGTAGGCTGTATACACTCAACTTCCCTTCAAAGCGGGCCCAGTAATAAAAACCTGAAAAACAAAATTGAAAAAATTGTTTTGTGTGGTATATCAAGATTGAGGAAAATCATAATCAGGTGAGTAAGAAACGTGTGGGTTGTGAAGGTATAACTCCCTCTATAACGGTAATCTCACAAAAATATTAATGGTTTAAAAACAAACGTTTGTCCAGGGGATGGACGGTAAACATCGAAACACTTGGAGCTTACTGAATGGGCCAAATGAGAGATGAATTGTTACGTTGAATATCCGCCAGAGACTCATGTCCAAATGTCTTTTTTGTGTTTCCATACGTAATTATGGTAATCACAATGGAATGAAAGTCCAAAAGATTAAAGTGTGGTGGATACAGAATTATTGAAATGCAGGCATTTGATTTCTGTCTGGAGGACTAACTTCTGTATTTCTATCAAGGTTTTCTTTAATTAAAACTTAGACTTAGAAATTGCTCACCTTGCAGATATCATCATCTAAACGAGGGATCCAGCACTTCTGAATTGCGTTATTATCTCAATGCATCTATCTCTTTTTTGTATTTTTTAATTAACGTTTTATTGCAAACTGACAAAACTGATAAAATGATTACGCTGCTTAAGTTTCTTACATTTTTTGGTTAAGAAAGTCATCCACAACTTAATGTCCGCCATGCTAATTGTCATCTTGAACAATTTATGTATAGGATTTTCCATTACACACAAATGGCATCTATCACCGCACATCTCCAATCGACAAGACATGGTTAGCAAACCTGGCAACCCTTTTACCCCCATTATTTTCATAGGATGCATGTTTGGACAGTGTTAGCCATATAGATACCCATCACCTAGCTACCCATCGGTGGTAGTGGGCCAGGGGGATGCTTCTGTTAAAGAAGCAGCATTAGCCTCAATGAATGTCATGTGTGCATTCCTCATGTCTTCCACTCAGCTAGATTGACACCCTCAGGCATCACTAGTTGAGTCTCTTCATGGGAGGAGCCTCAACTAGTAAGGCCTGATGGAATCTCTTCCCACTACTCTGGCATTTGTAGGATGAGACTCAACTAGTAAGGCCTGATGGAGTCTCTTCCCACTAGTCTGGTGTTTTTAGGATGAGACTCAGCTAGTAATGCCTGATGGAGTCTCCTCCCATCATCCTGGCATTTGTAGGATGAGACTCAACTAGTAATGCCTGATGGAGTCTCCTCCCATCATCCTGGCATTTGTAGGATGAGACTCAACTAGTAAGGCCTGATGGAGTCTCTTCCCACAAGTCTGGTATTTTTAGGATGAGACTCAGCTAGTAATGCCTGATGGAGTCTCTTCCCACTAGTCTGGCATTTGTAGGATGAGACTCAACTAGTAAGGCCTGATGGAGTCTCCTGCAATCATCCTGGCATTTGTAGGATGAGACTCAGCTAGTAAGGCCTGATGGAGTCTCCTCCCATCATCCTGGCATTTGTAGGATGAGACTCAACTAGTAAGGCCTGATGGAGTCTCCTCCCATCATCCTGGCATTTGTAGGATGAGACTCAACTACTAAGGCCTGATGGAGGAAGTTCACTTGGGACTTCATATATTGTACACTGTTTTAGGATGAGGGGCCAATCTTGAAAAGCCCACTCCAGCTGAGCTTACTTCCTGATTTAACCTGAGGGCATACTCATGAAACAGAACTAGACACTGATGGTGTAGGTCTTCACTGACTCGTTGGAAGAGCAACGCCTCTTCTTCTGCTCAGCAACTTTACGAAGAGGATGGTTAGAGCACATCTGTGAAAATATTCAAGAGTATATATTTTGTGATATGTAGGACAATAACTTTGAAAATGTACTTCTATGGTCTTATCCTACATACTTTAACTGACTTATCAATTTTTAGACCTGGAACATTGTGTGTCACCATTTTACTACAATAGGTTATCTATATCTAAAAACACAGGGCTGAGTCAACTGGGCCTTCTAATGTTCTAACCTTTGAGACAGATGTGTAAAAAGGCTGGATGTGACTGGTTTTCATAAGAGGAGAAAAGTGAATATAATATAATCAAAGACTGTTACAACTGAATCTCAGCATTGTGAAATCTGCCCTTTTGTATTGAGAAGTTGCCATTTATACCCATATTAAATTAGTTTCAGTGTTACTCTCTTACGAGTTGCTGTCCTGTGCCAGTTTAACCAGCCCTAATCAGATAAACAAGACATTTTAGAAACATCTCTTAGCAAACAAGTAGACATGTCATCCCCTCTGAGCACATATAAACCATACAGAATATATAATTAGCACAGTAAAAGTACATGCTGAGCAATAAACATATACAGGTTATTTATTTAAAATGTGTACATTTTTGTAACGTTTTATGCAGTTTATAGTTTCTCTCTCTACATGTCTTTTGTTTATACATAAAATTATATATTTAGAAATTCACATTCTTAACATTAAAAATTGTACTTCATGCACCAGTTTTGCAGACATGTATTAAACCTCTCGCTTGACTAAAATAAAATTTCAATGAAGATCTCCATTGAAAACGGATTTTAGTCTAGAACTAGGCCTAAACCTTGTCTGGGTAACTGGCCCAATATTTCTTACAATTTTATATTTGCTCTATTGGTAGGGAATGGATTATACTATACAATATAAGTTTTTGTTATTTTTCCACACAGCCGTAACTTTCCAGAGATCGCGGTATGCCACATTTTGTGCTTACGAACTCCCTACAACGCAGCTATTTGACCTGCAGCCAGCCAGCCTTCTGCACTCAGGCCTATGGCTAATGTAATCATGCCCCAATTAGACGGATTACGCGCACACCGCTGGGAAGCATGTCGGCTAAATTGACAGTGATGATTTAGAGCAGAGTCCTGCCGGAGCTCAGAGCACAGGAAATATTTTTTTTTGCATTATTCCGAACGAACGAGGAGGTCTTATGAGTCCCCACGGAGGAACTCGGGTTCGACCGGAACGATGGGCTCCGCACAGGTCGTGCGATGGCTGCTCCGCGTCATGATGTCATTATGCTATCAACCCCGCCATTAACTTGTGGGTTTGCATAGCTCCTATGTGAGCAGGCGGAGCTTCTCTTGGATGTGTTCTATCTAAACGAAGTTTAGCTCCTTATGTCCTTCCTTCCAAAGTCGTCTAAGTGATCTACACAAGACTCTTGTCTGGGTGGTATGAAAAATGTGGCCTGCTCCCTTCTATACTCTTACGAAACAGAAACATCACAGAGGAAAGACAAACATTCAGGGTGCTAAGCTCATAGACCCTCGGCAACGGAGACCAAAGAGGAGGAAGAGGATTTATCGTGAGTGTTTTGGTAACAAAATGGCTGCCATGAATCAGTCAGGTTGCTGCTACACACTGGTGATGGTTAAGCACCAGCTTCTATAAAGCTGTCTAATGTCTGTCCTCATAAACGCCAGCATCTATCATTATTTTCTGTAAAGATGCTTTGAAGATGACGAAAACAACGGTACAAATGGTACAGTCCGACAGCAGATATAACCCTAGCTGTAGTAACACAATTACACATTTACATGCATCCAATTCAGTTTATTCAGTAGTGCTACACTGCCAGCTGGGCTGATCAGGTAAACCTAGGGGAAGCGATACCTATATGTATAGCTGTATATGGTAGGCAACTCCAGGGCTCATGAACTGCGAATATTCAGCACACATTGAATGATATTAATGGCAGCCATTTTGAGACAGTAGAAGCAGGTGACGGTACTAATCAACAAAGCCACCAGTGAAGTTAACCGGAAGCTTACGGGCTCCCATTCTGGTCATGGTATCTCAAGGTTTCTTCCTTTTAGTCAGGGAGTATTTCCTTCCTGCTCTGGGTGGGGATTTCAGGCACAGGCTCTGTGTAAAACTGCTGTGCGACAATGCTAATGTAAAAAAGCGCTATTCATAATGAAATTTACCTGAAACTAATTGCACCATAGCATGATGGTGGTAGCCAAGATGCGGCTTGTAGCATTACATAACTATCAACAAACATAAAGTCTATCCTACATAGGACAGTAGAGAAATGTTCCATGACCACGAGGTAGCCTGCATGCAGTTTGGCACTAGCAACCTGCTGCTGTTAACCTTCAGCATTGTTTAAATGGAGGGAAGACAGTTAAGACAAGGATTGGATGTTCATAAGAAGCTGAATCTAAAAAAAACTTTCCACGATGACACGTGACAGTGACGGTGTTGTTTGATACTGGTCGAAGAAGATATTGCGGGGTTGTGTTGCTTCGAGCGATTTTCTAGACGTCCGGATTAAGCATTCCTTTCTGCTTCATATTTCAACATCCTCTAACTCTGCGACATCTCCTTTTTTAAATAAAAATAGTTTTCATTGAAAAAAGAAAAACAATCCATAATTTGTGAAAATAAAAACTGTACTTGGCATAACAATTACATTTTTGCGCATGAGGAAAAGGAACACGCATACAGATTGTCTTATTTGTTTGTGTATTTCCTTTCAGATGTGAACCGTCCCACAGCAAAAAGAGAACCGCAATTCTTGTTCTTTTTTGATTAAAGAATGTAGGCCAGTTTTAGTGGATTCAATTTGATCAATAAACGCGGGAATAAACAAACACCATAGCTGTTTGTGCGTAAGGCAAACACATTTGGAAGCAGTAATTGGAAGTAAATTGGAATATTGAAGAGAAAGGAATCGCAGAAGGGCAGCTGCGTACGCACGCTGGAATTGTAATATAGGGACGTAATGAAGTGAAATAACGGTTGTGGAGGCGAACGTCCTCGTTTTTTTTCGGCTTGGGACGGAGGAAGATATCGGACTGCGGAGAAACCTTGTTTACGCAGTCCTGCGCGTTGCATAAGCTGGTCTCAAGGCTTCACTTCAGCTCACATTTTCATCATTCATGCGCTCGGTTACATTTCCGGTGTCTTTGTGAACTGGAGTACATCTAGGGCAAAATTACAATCCTTCCATCAGTCGTGGGTCCAACAGGCATTTGAAGTACTTTTGTAGATATTTTTATATTCTGAAATATAATAAAGACTCATGCAGTTCCAAGAGATTTTTCAACACAACTATACGGACAATATGAGAGGATGATTGCAACCTTGGGAAGTTGTAACACTTTCAATTTCTCAAAAACAGGAGAAAGCCAGAATCATTGAATCATTAGTGTACAGGTCCACTTCCTACCTGAGCTTACATGTAGAGTCACATGTCCCTGTGAGCAACTCTGTCACTTTTATATTAAAAAAACTGATTTTGTGGTAATTTTTAACCACATCTGTTTTTGACTTGTGGTGACGCTTATAGGTTCGCTGGAATTATCAAAACCGATATCAGCAATTAAATTGTCTGAGCTGAGGTTTTGCACTTTCAGCTAGTTGTCACATTAAACCCCAGTTACTGTTACAACTATCCCTGGGTGTGGGGTAGAATACATTTTGAAGCATACATATGTGGGTATTTTGTCTCAAATTTTTAAAGGTCTAGCACAAATAAGAGCAGAGTAATGGAATCAAAAGTAAAATTGTTATAATCATCCCTGGTCTCTAGTACCATTTAAAACATGAAATTGTATAAAATAATTAAGAATAGTTTTGCAAAAAATATTTGTTTAAAAAGTTATTTTTCTTTAAAATGGTCATCAATCTAAGGGATTTTTACTGGTATCTAAGGGGTTAAACAAATATAAAAAAAGTTTTGCCCATCCAGTACTTAACCGATCAATTAAAACTGTTGATTGCACAGTTAACTCACCTCACCTGGTGTATGTTTTTTTCCCCCCGATTTTTCCCCAACCAAACTTGTTGACCTCACTGAAGCACCTACCCTGACAGCTGTGGGAGGAGAAGTCAAGCACGTGACTCCTCCGATTCACGTGACGATGCTCTCGCTTCTTTTCACGTTGTGGCCGCACCACCAACCGCACGTTGTGTATGACGTCGGAGGAAGACGTAGTCAGCGTACAGTCGGTTTGTGCCGCCGCAGGCGCCCAAGCATGATAAGGAGGGCGCTATTGTGATGAGGCCAATGGGAGTTAAGCTGACCGACCCCGTGTCGAACCCCGGCGAGTCTGGCAAATAGTTGCCTCGCCAATGGGGCCTCTGGCCATGGCCGCGAATAGAGAGGCCGGGAATCGAGCCCCCGACTTCAGGACCAGTAGGCAGAAATTTATCCCACCTGGTATATGTTTTTATGGAAATTCAGGTGAACTGTGCCGTTCTCCGTGACAATTTCACTTCGTCTTATTAGAGGCCCTTATCCAGAAACACTCACATAGCTAACATTTTTACACACTATCCATTATACAGCTGGATATTTTTAAAGCTATCGAGCTGAAGAACTTTGCCAAAGCTTGCAATGGCATTGTGCTATGGGAGAATTGAGCCGCCAATCTTTGAATTATGGGACCAGCTTGCTACCCATTACTTTACCACCCCTTGAGGACCAGACTGAAGACTGCTGTATAGGGGTGCCCATTATAAGAAATGTGAATAGTCAGACAGTCTGGCTGTATTCATGGGCTGCGGACCCCCTCGGTTAATGGGGGTGAGAGGAAATCAATCGAGGAGACAGAGGAAAAGGTAAGCTCTGGTCGCACAGGGGACCGCAGCAGAGCAGCAGTTAGAGGATAATTCATCCTATCAGACGGTCCAGCGTGGGTCTTTCCTCTTCCTGAGTCGCCATACCTAATCACATTTAATTATTCCCTAATGAAATAAATGTCAGTCCGACATCGAAGACGTTGCATGCGGTTAGTCTAGGGATGGATACCAGTAATAAGTCAACAATAAGTCAGTGAGCTTCAGTTTTCTTACACTACGGTCAGCTCAAAACACGGTTGCCGACTGTCTTTAAACGTACGGACAGTCCTTGAAAAAGGAACAGTTCTGACATGGTTTTTACATGCATAAAAATGGCCAGTCAGAATGTCCATAAAAATGAGGCGGAGGTAAAACAAAAACATGATATCTCATTTTAAATTCAGATTATCATATCAGTAAAAACTAAAATTCAAGGTCTGCAATCTTCGGTTTAAACGATAAGTAATACACAATTGTACACTGTCAGTAGTTTTCGTATGTATCTACCTTTGTTTACTCTGTACTCACTTGATAGGCCGCCTGTACCCTTTTAATGTATGTATTAATGTATTAATGTACCAAACATATATGAAAAATAATTTATTGTGTGTATTCAAAATGTTAAGTAGCGAATTAAGGAAATGACCAAGGGGTTTCCAAACAAGCTTTGACTCTCATCGACTGCTTGAAAAACCGCTGGCTGAAGGTTATTCTGACAGCGGTCCAAACGGATTTCTAATATGGGAGTGCTACAATGATATGCAGGGTCACACCTCTTTATTTCTCCTCTGAAATGTCATTCTTTCACAGACCGCTTCCCCCTGTGTCTGTAACGCAGTGAGGGGACTGTCTGCCGAATTTTACCCATCATTCCCTTAGCGTTATGCTTCTCAAATGATATATGCATTGTTATTTTTATCTCATTGGAAATCACAGAATATTAATAATATTATTATTATTATTATTATCATTGAGACAGGCTGTCAATATATCAATACAGAGCTGAAATGTTATACATTATATATTTATCAAGTTTGATTTGCATTTCCTTTTTATGTAACCTCTTTAGGCAAGATGTACCGGTACCATAAAAGTTAAAGCTGAAGATAGAAACACTGGTCATCTCAATGTGAGGAATTCATTTATGGCACTGCATTGCCTAAAGTAGAGCCAAAATGGAGGCAACAGTGAATGTACAAATTGACGGGACAGTGTTGTCTTCATTAGAGCCAACATGGAGGCAATAGCAAACAGAAGTGGCCAAAGACCTTCGATTCTGTGTGAAGTAATACAAGTGTGTGAGAAAAACTTAAGGCACACCTTTTCCATGAAACATACAGGAACAAGCAGTCATTTGGCTTCTAATTCACTTACTGGTTGAAAAGCCAGTCTGGCAACATTTGAACAGTGTAAGTGAACCAATAACAATAAATGACAACCAATAAGACTTTCTTTGCCATATTTGCACCTTTAATTCAGACAATCAGAAGTAAAGCAATAGGGGCTATTGAAAACTCTGTAAGTGCACAGGCATTTTTAATCAATGATTACTAAATATTTAAATAGTTTTATACATAATTTTGGGCAGAAAAAAAATATGACACATATTTTCATTGACTGCAGACAGGTTTTTTAGGGGAACATGTTTTCTGGAGGAGGACTTAATTTTTTTTTTTTACATTACATTACATACACTTTACATTCAAACATGAAGCATGACTGCGAATCCAGACCTGCTTTGTGTAAGTTTTAACGGCGTAGGATGTGAGTGCGCCAGCACACGGTAATAGCATCAGCGCGGATGTCAGCTTCCCCTCCCATGACTTCTCCTGTTAGCGCGGATTAGCCATGTCCTCTCCCACCCCCCACCCCCCCCGAGTAAGTAATCACAAAGTGTACGCAGGGTCAATCAGCGTGAGACTCCACAAGCTAAAAAAAAACAAAAACCATCTCCTGACCAGCGACCAGCTGACATTTAAGGATCACTACATGCCTGACTCAGAGCCCTCCATCTTTGTCCCTCATGTCAAAGAATCGCTTAATTAACTTAATAAACTGATCCAGCCCGTCTTCTCTCTAAGGTCTAAATGCCCTTTGCAATGCAAAAAAGAGTTGAAGAGAAATTTTATTGAAAAATGCATATCTTTTTCCTATAATAAGTAGGCAGACTAATTTTAACCTAAATATCTTCGCCCAATGGCGAAGTGATAACGCTGTCAGTGTTCACAGTTATGATATTCCAATATTGCCAATAGGATTGGCACATGATTCCACAAGATGTTTTATGAATGTTTTTATATCAAAACATTATCCTAAATAATGTGGGGATATTCTTTATTTGAATTCAATGTATACTTGTCCATTAAATTGAAATAAATGTGGACTTGTGTAAATCATTCTTCAACTTTAGTGCCTAAAAATCATTTAACAGCTTATCTCAACAAGGAAATTGTTAATGTATAAGAAATATGATTGCTACATTTCAGCATACTCACACACAGGGGCCGCCATAGTGTAAACCAGCACACACAGGGGCCCCCATAGTGTAAACCAGCACATACAGGGGCCCCCATAGTGTAAACCAGCACACACAGGGGTCCCCATATTGTAAACCAGCACACACAGGGGTCCCCATAGTGTAAACCAGCACACACAGGGGCCCCCATAGTGTAAACCAGCACACACAGGGGTCCCCATATTGTAAACCAGCACACACAGGGGTCCCCATAGTGTAAACCAGCACACACAGGGGCCCCCATAGTGTAAACCAGCACACACAGGGGCCCCCATAGTGTAAACCAGCACACACAGGGGCCCCCATAGTGTAAACCAGCACACACAGGGGTCCCCATAGTGTAAACCAGCACACACAGGGGCCCCCATAGTGTAAAACAGCACACACAGGGGTGCCCATAGTGTAAACCAGCACACACAGGGGCCCACAAAGTGTAAACCAGGGGACGGGAAATGAGAAGCACTGACTCTACCGACTCCCCAGACGTTCGGCTCCTCATCCTTTAAAAACACCGTCTCTGTATAGTTTGAGTCAGGGTGAGTAACCTCAGTCCTGGACGGTGAGCATGCAGGAAGGTTTCTGTTTCTGCTAATTACCCAGACTCAATTAGCTAATTGGCTTTATAGATCGATGCTGATTCACTCTTAGATTAAGGCTTCGTAAGAAATTTCACATGGAGGGATTTTACATGAGAACGGTCTTTGGCTGTCATTCATTCGATTATTAAGAACTATAGCTAAAATGTTAGATCACACACAGGATTGGTCTTAATTATATAATTGATTTAATCAGGAGTAAGAGCTGATCATGAGCTGAAGTTGGCATGTAACTAACAGTTGCACTACTCCGTGCCCAACCCCAGGTTTTAGACAAAAAATTCCAAACTTTCAGGTTCTGAAAAAGGGCGTGACCAAGTTAAAAATTGTGACAGTGGAATATAAGGCAGCACCAGGAATTCCTGTTACCGAATGGAAACCTACTGTAGTCAAGAAGATGGAAGGAACGCATAAGCAGAGTTTAAATAACCTGTGTTTAACCAAACAAGACAGAGAGCAGAAGATCATTCTATTGGACAGTACTGATCTCCCCATAGTACCAGCATCGCCACGACAATCTGATGTAGTATCCCACAGGACAGTCGCTGCTTTCCATGCCTCAAGAAGAACTACAGAATTAGCGCTGTTTGGCTACAGGGCTTAGTCTGTCAATGACATATGTTGAAATTAAATACATTACCAAGATTCAAATAGATAGCACTACACATTGCAATATATGGACAAAACATGAATTACTACAGTTTTCAACATTGCCAGTTTTAAAATTGGCTGTGATATGCGATTGCAGAATAGAAGTACTTTATTTATATAACTGCATCAATATTTTTGGCAAAGACTGTCTACATTCTTATGCACAGATTTCTGAGGGTAGATTTGGTTGGCCTATGAAGGTTTGCTAATGTCTGTATTAGCTACAGCATAACGAAAGATCATTTTCCAGCTCTGAATAGCCAGTTAAAATTGTAATCCTGGCTACATCAGCTTTTGATTGGTCAGGAGTCATGATTCCAGCAAAGAGCGTGCCCAAAGCTGGGTGGAGGGCATTGTGCCAGGACATAGACTCATAATTATGACTCTGACAAACAAGGGTACCTTTGACCTGATGTAACATTGGACAGAAGCCCATTGACCTATGAAAGCATTGCTATTTCAGATGGATCAGAACCTACGGCAAAGTGAGCGATATGCAGCAAAAAGGCTTTGATTATTATGGTCTGTTCTAATAGAGACTCTGCAGTTGTGACAGGAGTGTTACTAAGGGTAATGAGCTCATGCCTCTACCCTGATGTTTTGCGAAGTCGTTAAAGAAAATTAAAGTCTTAAGCCACACCTGCCGTTCGTAAGTCTTCCAAAATGCAAATGAGAACGATGCCAACTATGTCGGGTGATGGGTCAAGGTTTATAAGTTCTATATATATTTAAGTCTTTTAACACAATGTACATAGAGGGTTATAATGCATTATGCATTATAATATTGTGTACTTAGTACAGTCCCAACCTGTACAGCAGACAAGTATCTGTAAAATAAACTTCCCAAGATGCACTGTTATTGATATTCCCCAGGACCAGTCAATTTAAGATGTAACGAGTAGTAATTGAAAATCTGGCATGCAGACAACTGACAAGGGGAAAGCTTAATAATTAAAAATTCCCCAATGTGGACGGCATAATGAACTACCTTGGCAGGACTGAGTTTGTGATTATTTTCCTCGTCTCTGTAATCCGACTTGATTAGATCTCCTCTTTTTTTTCTGGGTAAATAGGAGAGACCGAAGCCCTGCTGACCAGACGGACCGTTTCCTCCGGCATCTGGAATTCTGCCCCTGCGTCTCCTCGCTCTTCTCATTTCCAGAATTATTAGACGTTCTCAGCGACATTTAGCATCATATTTCTTAACCATAAATATGGGAGAAATGCTGAGAGAAGACGGCCAATTTCACCAAAGTACCTAACCTAATTTCTGTTGGGAAAAGTGCCCAAGTCCATTGTTTGAAGGTACCCTGTGTATGCAGTTTTTTTTTTAGCGTGTTTCAGAACTTAAGTGTCTAATTTAGGCTGCTGATTGTCTATAGATTACTCATGCTTTTTTATCAGAGCCTAAATTGACTGCTGATGGAAAAAAAACCACAAAAATCTGCAGCCATCCAGGAGTGAAGCTGTGCGCCCCTACTAGAAAGAGAGTGTTTGAAGCAAAACTGTTGCCAGACAAAATGTAATAGTATATAAAGGAAGTGGACCTACAAGGGCAAGGTGTGTAGTAAAAACAGTGATTTTGTTCACAGTGGTGTCTTGACTATTGAATAACCCAATTTTGATTGTGCTGCAGATGAAGATGACTTTCATTCTACATTACATTGACTTTTAGCAGACACCTTTATTACAGTGACTTGAAAACCTGTCAATTTATACTATTGGATATTTACTGAGGCTATTCAGGTGAAGTACCTTGGTAAAGGTTACTTTGATAGTGCCATAGCCTGTGACTTCAACCTGGAACCTCTGAGATACACACCCAGCTCCTTAGCCTACTTGGGTTTTTTGAGTGACCGGCTTTGGTTGAAGATCCGTATTGGTGAGGCAATTGGCCCAGCCTCTCTGGGGAATGATAGTGGTTGAACCAGCTAAGCTCAACATTCTCTTTGCTCTCTGGCGGCCACTCCTGGTCAGCAAGGCAACTGCAGGTACACAAAGCAAGCATATGCTTACTTCCTCATCCTCTGCCAACATAGACAGCATGTATTTTTGGGGTCATCTGCAGTATAGAAAGAAACAAGGGAGTCATGTCATGACAGTAAGTCATCCAAAATATTATAAAAAATAAATCAAAATATTCCAGGGGTGACATGTATTTATTTCTCTTACAGGATGAATTGAGATGAAGGTTCTGATTTTGGTATTTGATTTGGCAGTGGGTCATCCAGATGTTAGTTGGCTTCCCCATACTACTCTCCCTCTGTTACTAGATGCAGGACCAAAACTGACTCATATTCCTCTAAATGATTCATTTTTGGAATTACTAAAGGAATCGTGATTCTGATTTGCTCTGTTGTTCCCTTCAGCACCACCTGGTGGCCATTTTACATATAACAACATTTTGAATTTGTAGTTTACCCATAATCATCCTAGCTCCATTGCAAACTGACCCCTGTTAAATGGTGAATTGTTCTTGCATCAATATTTTCAGCTTGTCCAATCAGATACATGCTTGTAGCGTATAGCCTATGTTACATTGCCCTGCTAATGTCATCTAAGTGGGTGTTTTGCTCATCTCCATGCGGATCTTGAACCCTCAGCTTGTCCAAACAGGTTCAGCGCGCCACTGAGGAGCCATCTGGAAGACATCAGCTTCAACACCATATCTGAAAATCAAGCTGAAGTTCTCATATGCACACATGGCCAGACAGATACACTCATATACATATGTTCCTTTGTTCCTTATGTATGTCCCTACTCCTCACCCACTTCTCCCAGTTTTCTTCCACAAAAAGAACATGCATTTGACATCATCACTATATATGGAAGCTATATGTTTCGCACTTTCACACCGTCTTTGCATGTTACCCTTTTTGCCTCTGCCCAAGGGCAGTTGTTTAATCACACTTGATTCCCAGGTTTTCTCAGCATATGTCACTCCCAAAGGTGAAATCCTACATCACCACTATTCACTTACGTGTATTTAAAGAAGCACGAAAAGTAAGGCGGGAATCAAACCCAATCAAATGAACTTTTTTTTTCAGGCATATGCAACTTAATAAAAAAGACTATTGTCTTTTTTAAGGACATATGCGACTAGATTTTAGCATGAAAAGAGCAAATTGTAAAGGACATACAAATGATAACATAACCAACGAAGTACGCTGTAATTAAATTGTATATGTACTTAAAGAAGTTAAGGGGCTGATTTACTAAATAAGGTGTGTTCATTTGCATATGCAAACATATATGCAAAAAGGTATTTGCATATTTCACCATGTGACATACATCATTCACATGCGTCATCTGTCATTTCAGCCAAAAGCTGTAAAATTACATCTCTAGATAGGTAATATGTAGCCATTTGCATGTGTTGACAGTTGTGCATGATTTTTATACGTGCGATATGTGGTGACTTGATTGTGTCAGGGGCTAACTAATTCAATACAAAAGCTTCAGAGAAAACTGTTAAATTTGCTCAATCAAACATGCTAATAGGCTAATTCTTAAAAAAAAAATTGCTGGTCAAGCTGAGAGATTTTTTTCGTGTGAAATATGAAGCTAAAATGTTTATGGGCTTTGGCATTCTTTCTTAAAAAAAAAAGATTAGGCTTGAGTCAAACAGGAGACACACAAAGCAAGTCCTGTGGGGATCCTCCATTGTTCTTCAAACCTATTAAATTGTGTGAAAGCCATTTATTTCAACCATGGTTGTGTTTCTCCCATAGGATTTGAAAGGTGTTGCTATTTCAGTGTTTGACACACATTTGAAGCGATGATTTCGTAATTGCTCCAAATGCATCAGAATGAGTAGAAGCAGAATCTTGGATCACAGAGTCCAAACTCCAACGTGAAATTTTAAAAGGTTGAATTTTAGATCGTACAGTACATACATTTCAGACTTTAACAGGGTGGTATTCTTTTCCTGAGCCTGAAAAACATTAGAGCATTAGTAAGACTGAGTTTGATTTCATATTAATGGAAAAACGAAAGCAGTCAGTGTTAATAAGCTATGGAATCATATTGAATATTACATTAAATTTTGTCATTTTTTGGACATTCTTATCCAGAGCAACTAACAGAGTTACCCATTTATATAGCAGACTATTTTACTGAAGTATTTACTGCCATTGTTCTTATGTCTTGCATTTGTATCCAAATGCTTTATCAACACAAGATTATCCTGTTATGCCAGTTAAGCACATTTGGAATAAATTGAATTAAATTAAACTGAGAGAGTGACAGAGGGAGAGAGAGAGAGAATGTGTATGACATCACTGTGCAATATTTATTATGTTCATGTTTTAGCATACTGTTACATATTTTCTGTTATATATTTCCGCTATTGTGTATCTGTGTTTTGCATGGGTTTATCTGTTGTGTATGTGCTTGTATATATATGTACACATATAGATGTAGCCTATACATACAATTGTGTGTGTATGTGTTTGTGTGTACATGTATGTATGTGTGCATATATAGGTATATATAGGTATGCAGACTGTGTGTATATGCGCATGAATGCTCTTGCAATAACACTCATTTACATCCATACATAAGGTTGAAATGAGAAAATATATGTAATTATATATTACATTACTGTATTGACTAATGCTGTTTTTCTTTTTGTGCTTTGTTGTCACGAGTAATCGTTGCTGTTACTAGGTTTTAGTAATATGTATTTTAAAATATGGCATGCCAATTCAGTATCTGAACTGAACTGAGACTGAGAGAGTTAGGCGATCTGCGATGGCTTGACTGAACCTCGAGCCACGTTGCAAAATGCCTCCTGCTCGTTGCCTCTCTCCGAAGGGTTAAAACCTGCTGGTGTCGCGCTGACGGTAACTAGGCAGAGGCTTAGAACTCCAGAAACTTCTGATAACATTTTGCCTAAACCTGCCAGTACAAATCGCTACATTTGTTGCTTTGTATTCCTTCTTATTATACAGTTTTCTGATTCTAAGGTTGGAATTTGTGAAGCATTTTACCAAATAGGCCTACTACTCACGCAATATTTGCAAACCGCGCTGTCATTTTAAGTCCCCGCCTGGTGACTACTCCTTTTCAAATTACTTGTTAGACTATATTTGTATGAATTAGGTGTAGATCCAAAACCCTTAATTTAACCAGGTTTATAAATGAAGTCATCAGCTAAATAAGTCCTTGTTGAATCTGAGTGAGAGATTTCAGTTTTTTCTATATTTTACCCGACTGTCTCATCAAAATGTCAAAGATCAAAATAAAAAACATAAGCCAAAATGAGAATAATGACTGCATTTACTTGCAATTGATTCGCAGTCTGTTCGTGTTAAAATCAACTTTCCAAAGAACAATATCCTCGCCCTTGTGAATGGGATACTGATTATGTATGATATTGTACATATAATCAAACGTAAGGTAGATGCTGAATGGTGTTTTGATTACGTAGTCCCACCCTTTTGTTTATTAATTATAAGCATTCAGGTGTGTTAATGACATGTAACCCGCAGTTTCAGAGAAAACTTTGCTTTCACTTTCTTGCGCTTTCGCTTTCAAAATCAAATCTGCATTTTACACTAGTCTGTCTCGGGGCCCCTGCTTGCCTGTTCCCATGACAACCGTGCGTACAGGTGAGTCATGTTTCCGTCGGTGACCGGCGGTCCCGCAGCGTCCGTCCCGTGTCCGCTAAATTAAACGCGCTGAGTACATTAATCAAAGCAGAGAACACCGGCGTCCTCCATCTCAGCGTCCGTCCGTTAGAGGAACGTCCCTCTCTCGGCCTCTCGGACTGAGGGGGGCTACTGCTCTCTCTGGTCACTCTGTGTTTAATCAATCCGTCAATTAAAAAGCTGATTGTAACCCTGGGCTAACCTTGTGTTTGTTTGTTCGAAGTACTTTAACTGTTTATGTTCTGTTAAAACACTCCCGCAGATCATGCAGAAAATGATTTTCAGCTAAATGTTACAGTCGGGAAAGAAGGATGTTCTGGATTTGGTGAAAATAAATGCTGCTTTTAAAAGCAAAAGGAATCTCTAAGTAATTCTACTTACGTCCAATGGGTAGAAACATATTTTGCCACTGAATTATTCAGTTATCTCAGCGCACCTGCTTTCTTAGGCCTAAATTGGTGATAAATATTTTATCATTCATATAGCCATTCATCACTGCCAGTTGTACGTTCTGCTTCAGACATTAGTCGGACGAAAGCACTTGATTTAATTTAGCATTTATTGCGTGCAAAACTGTTTTGCTGGTGCAAAACGAATAGGAAAGAATTTGATTGGTTGAGGTTGTTTGCTTGCTCCAATTACCAATCATGCCACTGAAAGTACATGTATGAAAAATGTTAATATGCGCTGAAGGCTTTGATAACTCAGGCCTTTCATGTTCAGCTTTAGACTTACACGGTGCAGATATATACCTGGCCAGCAGGTGTCACTGCTGAGAAATGAAACACAAACATCCCCACCGTCTGAGATCCTCCCAGGGTGATTCTGAAGTTGCTGAATTCAGAGCAATAACAAAAACCAGCCGGCCTCAGCGACCCCAGTTCCGATTTGAAAAATCCAGTGTACACTTGATTACTCAAAAATTCATAAAAGCAACAGAGCTACAAAGTTTATTGATCATCATTGTTTTCACGTAAATACATAGGTAATTTTGCACCTAAAATCCTTCTGCTTAGTTAACTGTAGTGCTTGACGGCCAGCTGGCTGGTAGGCTAGCGGCAACCTCAATGAAACCAATGCCAGCAATTTTTAAGTTTTATTATTGTAATAAATAACTGGGTTTTAATTTTCCCACTCAGTTACGTTGTATTTGCACAACGAGTTTAGCATTTGTTTGATATATTAATAGGAGGATATATATATACATATATATGGTGACATAGACTGAAGGCTCATATCTTCAAACTGTGTTAACACTTGCTAATTTGGTGAGGTACAATACCATGTCATGGTTTAGTATGATGGTATTAATAAATAAAATAAATAATAAAACAAACAAATAAGTTTTATTTTGAACTGTATCAGGGTTCAATCATGGCATAGGTAGCTATCTCAGGGATTTAGCAACGTTGTACCTGTACTCTTTGGTGTCGGAATGTTGCTAGCAAGGTCTGTACCACTGTTGCTCTTACACTCTTGTGGATTCACTTATGTTCTCTAACATTCACATGTTCTCTAACAGTCACTCTGAATTAGGGTGTCCGCTAAATGTCTGGCTGTAATGTAATGTTCTTATTAGCAGTGTAGCATATTTATGTAGCATTATTTATGCATCTAGCAGGGCAAAAATAACTCCAAAATGGTTGCACAGCTGTTTAACTTCTTTTATTCTCAACGGTGTGCATGAAATATATCTTTGAATGAATTTGAGTGTCTGCTGTATGCCAGAGGTGATATTAAAATCTTGTTCTTCTTCTATTTTAAGCTTTAATTGAATCAGTCTCTAATCATTTGGCTTTTCCATTGTTTCAGTGGGCTCTTTTGATGTCCGTTTGGTCCCTGAACTTTCACACTTTTCAAACACCTCCGTGATAACCTCCAAAGTCTTTTATTTCATAATTACCGCCGATAAAGAGTATCGCTCTCCGGACTGTGAGTCAGTAATTGATACACAAGCAAAACATTTGTGTTAAATGAACTGGCATTTCATTTGCGCAAACTTGACATTTGCTGCTTTTTGCCAATTAGGCTTGTCCGTGTTTCGGTAGATCACTGCTCTGATATTCTGGGCCGTTGTGGGTCTGCAGTTGAACGGCCAAAGGATCCAGACTGAGAGGGAAGGTGTGATACTCTAACTCATCATATGTTTCAAAATCTTTTATTCACGAGTCTTTTATTCTTATATAGTAAGTGTACTAAAAAGTTGACAGCGTAGAGGCTTGTGTTAAAGCAGCCTTCATTCCTCGTCCGTAGTGTACGCTGGTTTTTGTTTACACCTGAAACTCCAAAATAAGGTCACATACAAGAAACCAAGAGAGGTGAGTTAACTATGCAATCGACTGATTTAACTGGTCATTAGTTGCTGAGGAACTACAAAAACCAGCATGCACTGCGGCTGTCCAGGACCAGGACTGAGGACCACTGTGTTGTTGTAATGACCAGCTGTGAAATCTTTCTGATTGTTCAACATTTGCACTCCTGGATTTTAGGGGGGGAGGGGGGTATTTTTCATTGTGTTTTTTACTTCTCATTTGGTCCGTCTTGATCGATTATTGGCTCTTACTGGTGGGTAATCTCCGTTTGTTGCAGATGTCAGGCCTTGCTTAGTTGTGCCAAACAAATATTGTGGTTCCGCAGATTTGGAAACCCTGACTTCAGAAAGCCAGAGTATTACCGGGTATTTGTTTTACCCATGTGCTAAACCAGCTAATTCTCACTCGCACAACTCTTCAGCCAGTTGGGGAAGCTATTTTGTGAAATCAGATGGTGTGTAGGTTTAAAGACAAACAAGTCTTAGCATTCTTGCAACTAAGAAATGTTATGTTCTCATGTATATTTATAAAATATGGACATAAAGAATTCAAATAGGCTACATGCTAACATCTAACCCTTAAAGGTAATCATATCCTTGGTAGTAGACAACAAAGGCCAGACATCTGGTCGAACACCAGACCCCCACCCAGACGAGCTTTGATTCAGATAACTTTTCCATCGGACCTCTCTTGTTAGGAATAGAAGTTTTGGGATTTCGTAGCAGGGATTAGCTCTCTGATGCCAGCTATTCTCATCTCTTCCACAGATTGTTGTGAGCACTCTATACTCCAGAAAGAATATCCACTGTTCTGAAGAGCATGGAACACTGACAGTTTTGCCTTTTGGGTGTTTCTTCCTCCTTAAAGCTCATACAGGCTTTTCACACAGTGCCCAGCCCCAAACTAGGGGCATCCTTATAGCCTTCTTAGCCCCCAGTGAAGATGGCTGTTAGCCCCTGGCTAAGAGGACCATTAGCCCTCGGGCTAGGGAAGTTTTCACACAGGCACAATCCTACAATATTCCAAATTCCTGATTTTAGCCTATGGCTAGCTGGCGGATACTCTGGTTGATCAGAGAATCCTCTGATCTGGATTAGTTGTTTAAATCATAATTTTAAAGTTTCTCAGTGATTATGGAAGCACCATGATACAAAATAAGAAGTTTCGTCTTTAATAACATTCAGATATTGGCTATTAGGGAGCAAGACACCCTGTGTCACCAGTTTTTGGTTCAGTTCGGGTTTAGACTTTTTCCCCTGCTTCCTGAAACGTAAGATGGCATTTAACCATCTAAGCACAATTAACATTCGAGCGAAAATGAGAGCTATTATCGAAACGCCAACGATTTCAGCGGTCATTCGGTCGTTAGAGCATCGGATTGGCAGCCCAGACACAGGAAGATGGGACTCTAGGACGTTATACGTAGCCCCGGGGCATTAATTCTGGCATTTGATGCCCTTTAAGTATTCCTCCCACCATGTCTGTGTCTACTGTGTTTGTTCACTCATTTCCACTGAGGCTTCATTGGAATTCATTAATTCAAGGATTCCTTTTTGTCTGAAAGTCCTTGAGATGATGTTACTGTCTTCCAGCTGGTTTTCCTGAGGAATCGTAAATGGAATTTTTTTCTTCTTCTTCTTCTTCTTCTTCTTCTTCCAGGCCTGATATATAAGAAACAGGTGTGTATTGTGATGACAGGTGGTCTGTAAACTCCCACAGACCAAAAATGAAAAAAAAAATGGACTTCAATGTTGATGAAGAAATGAACCATGGATGCTCATAGTTGAAGACAGGCCGGTCACACAACCGGCTGTGGGAGCACAAGCATGGAGCAGAATGGTCAACAGGTACAATGTGTGACTCACATTTATACAGTTTACAGGGGGTATATTTAAATATTTTGGCCGTTCAAACTTCAATCACTCTAAAGGTGAGTCAACCTGATTGGATCCGTGACACTGCTGATACAAAACAACCCCAGATCCAACCAGACACGGCAGCCCACCTTCATCCAGCTTCAAAAGAAAAAGCACTTCCGTATATTTTTTGTACCCGTAAACTGAAAAGGTGATTTCACTGATTAGCTCCACTACTTTGCTGAGGAGCTGTGCTCATAAGAATCAGCTGGTTTAGTGCATGGACTAACAAACACATGGCCGTGCTTTTACTCTCTGAAGCCTGGGTTTTCCGCCTCTGCACACCATAATAGAGGAACATTCTTGGTGCATTCCCAGACCCAGTGATGCATCACTTCTGTACAACCGGCTACTAACAGAGGATACCAAAGATGCATAAAAGCTAGTGAATATTGCATTTCAATTTTTTCTTTTTACATTTGCAGTGGTATCCTGTGCTATGTTTTTGCTTTCATTTTAAAAATGGACCTGGGAAAAATTCAGTATAGCATGATGACTGTATTCCCGAGAGTTCATCGATCCGTCAGAAGCGACGGGCGCAGGCGCGAAGATGAGGAAGGATGACTCAACGATGTGAAAGGTCAGCCTTGCGCTGCGTGGCTACCTCTACAAATCGCCCCGAGGAAAGGGCAGAGTGGCTGATATTTCCGAAGTGTTGGCTTGATGGCTGTCATTTGGGAAGGGTCTTCATCAAATGATGGGTGTGTTTTCTCAGAAATCATGATGGGAAGGTGGGTGGGGTGAGGATGATTGATTAAAATCGATATAGATGAGTGTGTCATCTTCTGTTTCACGATCTGTGTGTAAACTCAACTTGAAGTGTTAATAAAGATATTAGGTTTTGTTGTGCTGTAAAGTGTTTCGTGATTTAAATTTTTTTTACATAGGCCATACAAATAAATGTTTTTTGGTTTGATAAGTACAAACCTGCCAGGGAAAAGGGGAAAATTCCACAATATCAACACAGGGGTGTACTGAAAAAGAAATTTTAAAAAAAAGGTAGACTGAGAAAAGAGTACTTTTTTTGCAGTTTTAACCCTGACTTCCCCCAATATTTTTCCTGACCTAGTTGATTCACTGTAATCAACCATATCTGCTGGATTCTGGTGGAGAGCTATTGCCGTGTGACTCCTCTGATTCACTTGATGACCACTGATCTCACTTCTTTCCATGTTGCAGATGTGACCCCAATTCAATACTGTCTATTGTCACCAGAGGATGATGAAGTCAGCATATACTCGGTTTGCGCAGCCGCAGACACCCAGCCTGACCAGCAGTGGCTGCTAGAGAGCAATGAGACCAATTAACTTAACCAGTTTCAGCTCCATCATTCTTCAGAAAGGCTGGGCCAATTGTTGCAGATCTAATTGTTGCAGACCAACGCAGATCTCAAGCCATAGTTTGTAATGGCATGGCTTGGCTTTTAACACCCATTTGCAGGGCTCACTCTTTGCTTCCTAAGTGGGTGCATTACTGTGTGAGGCACGCCAGAGGCCCCAAAAAGGAATTTTCTTTATTCCTGGGAGGTTCAAAAACAAAAATAGCCTCCATGGAATTTAATATGAAATGTGGGTTTTAAAAATATGCAATTGTATGTCACTGCTTGCGTGTGCTTGTTTGCCTTTGGGAAGGGGCAGTAATCTCACAGTGAGTGCCCTTGTGTTGTGCGTGATGTGATTAGGGCTACTGTAGAATCAGCCGTTATCTCTAGGCTTATACTGCTCTGCCATAACCCTGGAGAAAACCACAGAGCTCTGAGCAATAAACCCACCCACTTTGCAGTACATGGCTAATCTAACCAATCACATCCTTTGCTGAAGGAGGGTGTCAGAGTACAGAACTGGACTCAAGAGCAGACATAAAAATAAACCGAAGTATACTGGCAGTCAAAAAGTCAAAATCAAGGTCAGACCAGGCAGGAGTGAAAAACCAGGAAATTACGGAATGGTTCAAAATCATAATCCAAAAGTCATAGTCAGGAATCAGGCGAAAAAAAATCAAAAACCAGAATGACACGGAAACAGGCAGAGGTAATAACAAGCAGACTGATCAGGAACAGAAGGCTCGTAGCTTACACAGAACAAGGAACTGAGACGAACTCACAAAGGACAACGAACAGAACGGGGTATAAATACACAGACTAACAAGCAAACGAGACACCAGTGAACAGCAGGGCAGGTGAAACAAATTAGCAATCAAATGAAGATGGCCGTTAAGACCCTGTGATGGCACAAAAAAGGGCATTACTGAGAGGAGGTAGTACCTCACTGTCCGCTGATGCTCAGACCAGTGTCAAAGCTGCCAGGTTCCTGGCATGACGAACACTGCAACAGCAAGTGGTGCGCCCAGATGGGAACAGTTAAACATACGGACAGAAAGCGCAATGAGGAAATACCAGAAGAATTATGGCATAGGTGTGAACAGGGATGTAATGCAGGCTAATTTACATCCCATGTATACACATGTCACAGGATTCATGGCAGTAAAATATCTGTGAGAAAAAAAACCTATGGAAATGCAGGTACACCGAATTTTCAATAAAAACAAAAGGATTTTCATTTTGTATATGTGGAAAACAAATAAGGTTCACCTCATGGATAGTTTTTGTCCTTGATTTTTATTTAAAATCCAATGCATCGCCATTCCCATTGTTTTATCATTTTTTCATTCTGTTTTTCTCACTGATCAGTTTGTTTCTTTTTGTGGCAGAACACCCAACCAACTGTGAGGAGGAAGGCCTGACACTAATACTTAGAAAATATTTGTGTTTCATAAACATGAGGAATCATCAATGCTTTTAAACCTTTTTTCAGTCCTGAATTGTAATATGCCGTCATCCCTCAAGGGACCGACAAAGGAGGAAGTGGCCAGACAGGATTCTGCTCGGATTCACATAGCAACGGGCCCTCACCTCTCTCACAGGGATCAAATCATCTCAGAGGTAGACACACAAACATCAAACATATACACTCTCTCTCTCTCACTCTCTCTCCCTCTCTCTCAAGCACACACACATTTTGGCAAGTCCGATCCACCTAACCCAAATGTATTTGAACTGTGGGAAAGACCTCAGACATCATGATAACCCCTACACCAACAGGGCCCGGCCATGGTGGGAATCAATCGTGGGTTCTTTATGCTGTGAAAGCACAGCGCTAACTGCTAAGCCACTGTGCCACCTTGACCCCAAATAAAAGCCTCCAAAGCCCTTGTTTGATTTTGACAATATTTTGCAGGAATTAATGTAAAGTTAGAATCAGGGCACAGAAATAAATAATGTGGTGTATCGTATCTCCACTTTCAGCAAAAAAAGGTAGAAAAAGAATTGTTCACAGGTTTTTATAAAGATTCATATTTATGAATGGTTTATAAATATGAGCTGAGATATTTACTCTACCAGTAGTACTACCACACAGAGCACACAAATTGCTATTTTTCAGCCCAAAGTCTGACACTATTTGATAACACTTATTTTTTGCTTTCTAAGTATATTTTTTAGAATTTCACACTAAATTAAGTATCCTGCTGCCACATATTCCTGGCTGTGATTACAGATAATTTTTCTGTGTCAGTTATTTTTATCCAGTGTTATTTTCATCCAGCGCTCTTGTCACACTCCATGAGGGAGCAAAAATATACAGGTGTAACAATGAGGTGTTAATCTCGAGAGGAACATCGGAATCCCTCCAGAGAAGTGGTTGTGCAAGCAACTTACGGTATATATATATATATATATATATATATATATATATATATATATATATATATATTTTTTTTTGCTCCAAATGAAATGAGCGCCAACATGGCAACCAGCTTCCAGACTTCAGATCAGATAAGCGTAAGAATCTTTTCAAGAGTACGGTACATTTCTACATTACGCTATAGTCATTTAGGAGTCACCTTTTTGCTAAGAGTGATGCATTGTGAAACTGCATTCATAAGTACATTCATAAGTTTAAGAGCTACAGTGCTTCAGACCTGGCTAACAACAGTTACGTATGATATTCTACCCCTTATGCGTACTGTGATGTGATAAATATTATATCGCATACCATAAAATGCTACATTTGAATGTGCTAAGAGATAAGGATGGTAATTTCTAATCTATTTTTGTGGAATGAGGGTAATATTAGTTTGGTGTTTGGATGCTGGTGTATATTTTTACGGCATATTTTTTAATTCAAAACTGGTGACATACAGTTGTTTAGAAAACATTTGTAAACATTTTGTGTGTGCCCGGTGAAGGAGCAAAAAAGGAAGTGAGTGAGTTCTTTGAAAGGAAAAGAGGAAGAAGGGATGTGTATATATGCACATCCAAAGGACGGATGAGTGCAGGGTAAAAAAGGAATGTGGGTAGAGGTGAAAGAACGTAACAGCTCCCTGTTTCAATGCCCCCGTAACTTTATTAACAAACGAACAATATTGCAACCCACAATGCAAGGAAGGTTATAATAGTTGAAAGGTTGTTTGCTAATAAACCTCTGGGAGTAATGAAAAAGCATGCAGATATGTTGTTTTACCACAGTCCGAATGTTATGAAAACCTTCAGTCATATCATATTTAGTCACTACACTGATCATCCCATAAGACCATGGGAGGTATGTATTTATGAAAATTTTCAGAATACGATCTACTGTGTATGTTTGTCCGGTTAGGCTACATCACCACTAAATTTGGTGATGCTATCAAGAGCATTGCTCAGATGAAAACTAAAAATCTTCATAGGATCCTGACCACGACAACAGCCTAATAAATAGCAAACCTGATTAGCCTGCTCTCCTCATCGTATGCTCATACGGACATACTGTATGGTGAAAACAAAGACAAATGTGCACAAAGTAGACAAGGTCAACACAGACAAACATGCAAACTCTCTGGGTGGAGTCACATTGTTTGTTAACCTACAGGTGCCAGCATGGTAACAGTAACCAGGAAGTGACAATGAAAACAGCAGCAATGGCAAACACTGTTGCTTTGGCATCAATAGGTTCGTTCAAAGAACAATAAATGCCGATGGAGGCTCTGAAGGCTATGTTGGTTTACCTTGCCCAGTAACAAAGGGGAAAAACAAAGATAATTGGTACGCTCATCCAACACACAACCAATCAAACTGTGTGATATATTTTTTAAACTAATTACATACAATCTTGCATAGGGGGCAGGCATATGAAGTCTCCAACTAGTCTGGTTGGAAATCTGGGAGTATCCAAACCAAAAGCAGTAGTTCATTTTCTTCGCAAAGGTGTCATTTTGCTTGAACAAACTTGCCAGTGCTCATTTCTGCTGTCAGTACACTACCCCCTTAACACCGAGCGGCTTTACTTTGCAGGATTTGAACTTGCAGCTCCAGCAAAGGTACAAACCCAGTTCTCCACCCACAATACAAAACTCCCAGCCATACTTCTTTATCGTGAAATCTAAAGTAAGGCAATTACTGTAAACCCAGTCTGAATATGTGTTTTTACATAAGGATCTGAATCCTGCTCTCGCTGTGGCATGTTAAGAGTCTGGTCGCTTGATTTGAGTTGAATGTCTTGCGTTCCAGGCAGTAATTCCTCAGGCGAGGTGGGGTGAGGCAGGACAGGAGATGGTGTCTCGGCCTAATCACGATCATTCGATTTGGTTCCACTTGTGACCCCGTTGCTAGGCGAACCCCAGGTCCCCCACCAGCCCACGACCAGACCTGTCTGCAGAATACAGCACTCACTCCGAGAACTCAGCAGCTGGAGGGGAAATTGTCAATTTGAGCGGGAAAAAAAAACAACATTTGCACAGACTGAGTGAAGTACGGGCCTTATGACAGACCATTCCAATTTAAATGTAAATTGTTCAAAGAGTTGCGACTGGGTGTGACTGCTCTGTCACTTATTGCGGATTATGAAAAACAGGGTCACATGACAAAGAGGTAAGTTTTTTGCTCACTTTGTAGGCTTCAGCGTGCTCTTAGACGTGACATTCATTTTGAGCGACAGCGATCTGTCCTTGAAATCATATATTATGACATTGTTGACTATCCTTCTGCGTTGTAGACAAAAGGAACACTTCACACGCGATCATAATCAACATATTGACATGATGATTTACGAAGCCATGTTTTTACGAGTCCATTTATACAGATGCAGCTTTACTGAAATACATTGCTGAAAGGTACAAAAGCAGTGCTCTAGCAGACCCTACAATCGCTAAATTACAAGCCCAGTTCCCCAACTATGAGACTATATTGCTAACCACAATGTCTTTGAAACATAAGTCATTAAATGAATCCAACAAATGCAATGTTATATCTTGTGTAATTTACACAAAACTGTTTATGGAGTGCTTGTCAGGCTAATACCTTATGTTACTATGAGCTGCTCATAACCTTACAGCACTATGAGTCTGACCAGGCTGCTCATAACCTTATAGTACTATGAGTCTGACCAGGCTGCTCATAACCTTACAGTACTATGAGTCTGACCAGGCTGCTCATAACCTTACAGTACTATGAGTCTGAGCAGGCTGCTCATAACCTTACAGTACTATGAGTCTGACCAGGCTGCTCATAACCTTACAGTACTATGAGTCTGACCAGGCTGCTCATAACCTTACAGTACTATGAGTCTGACCAGGCTGCTCATAACCTTACAGTACTATGAGTCTGACCAGGCTGCTCATAACCTTACAGTACTATGAGTCTGACCAGGCTGCTCATAACCTTACAGTACTATGAGTCTGACCAGGCTGCTCATAACCTTACAGTACTATGAGTCTGACCAGGCTGCTCATAACCTTACAGTACTATGAGTCTGACCAGGCTGCTCATAACCTTACAGCACTATGAGTCTGACCAGGCTGCTCATAACCTTACAGTACTATGAGTCTGACCAGGCTGCTCATAACCTTACAGCACTATGAGTCTGACCAGGCTGCTCATAACCTTACAGTACTATGAGCCTGACCAGGCTGCTCATAACCTTACAGCACTATGAGTCTGACCAGGCTGCTCATAACCTCAAAGTACTATGAGTCTGACCAGGCTGCTCATAACCTTACAGCACTATGAGCCTGACCAGGCTGCTCATAACCTTACAGCACTATGAGTCTGACCAGGCTGCTCATAACCTTACAGTACTATGAGTCTGACCAGGCTGCTCATAACCTTACAGTACTATGAGTCTGACCAGGCTGCTCATAACCTTACAGTACTATGAGTCTGACCAGGCTGCTCATAACCTTACAGTACTATGAGTCTGACCAGGCTGCTCATAACCTTACAGTACTATGAGCCTGACCAGGCTGCTCATAACCTTACAGCACTATGAGTCTGACCAGGCTGCTCATAACCTTACAGTACTATGAGCCTGACCAGGCTGCTCATAACCTTACAGCACTATGAGCCTGACCAGGCTGCTCATAACCTTACAGTACTATGAGCCTGACCAGGCTGCTCATAACCTTACAGTACTATGAGCCTGACCAGGCTGCTCATAACCTTACAGCACTATGAGCCTGACCAGGCTGCTCATAACCTTACAGTACTATGAGCCTGACCAGGCTGCTCATAACCTTACAGCACTATGAGTCTGACCAGGCCTGCTCATAACCTTACAGCACTATGAGTCTTACCATGCTGCTCATAACCTTACAGTACTATGAGTCTGACCAGGCTGCTCATAACCTTACAGCACTATGAGTCTGACCAGGCTGCTCATAACCTTACAGCCCTATGAGCCTGACCAGGCTGCTCATAACCTTACAGCACTATGAGTCTCACCAGGCTGCTCATAACCTTACAGCACTATGAGCTTGTCCAGGCTGCTCATAACCGTACAGCACTATTATTCTGACCAGGCTGCTCATAACCTTACAGTACTATGAGCCTGACCAGGCTGCTCATAACCTTACAGTACTATGAGTCTGACCATGCTGCTCATAACCTTACAGTACTATGAGTCTGACCAGTCTGCTC
>JAFBMS010001062.1:0-49158 GCA_019788955.1 Albula glossodonta | reverse complement strand
AAGCTGACTGTGGCCAGAGGAGATTAGAGTACTACCTGTCTGCATGCTGTCACCAAACATTCAGGTGCCCCAGAGTGCCCGGCAGAGAAAGGCCACCTGCCAGCCAGCCGGGGAAGAGTTTACCTTTCATTGCGCGCTCCACAGCGTGAGGAGACAGGTCTGTGAGACAGTGACCCGAGCTCTCTCCTCCTCTCCCATCCGCCTTATTTCACTTCAGTGTCAGGCTTGGTCTTCCCCCTTTTAACCTGTTAACTCAAAAAATAATGAGGAAAACATGGAAAATGGAATTAATAAAATAATTCTGCATAATTCAATGGAACCTGATGTCTGTCTGTCCATCTGTCTGTCTGTTGATCAGTTACAAAAATCCATCCATGATATTTAAATATTCCAGTTGACAGTTGGCATTCTCCCATTTGAAATTAGCAGAAACTGAAATTAAGTTTACCAAGGCAATATTATCACAGCACAGCAAAGCAGAGCCACCTGTTCATAAAGGATTACAGAATGCAGCCGATAAGATTTACAATTTACAACACGAAAAAGTATAAAATATAATAACTTAAATCTTGACTGGCTTTACATAATCCGGTGTTTTACGTGTGGTATTACAGAGCCTCCCCAGATGCTGTGATCCAGGCCCACCTTATTTATCGCCTCCTTGGTTTCATCAGCATCTTTAGCATCCCAACACTCACACAGTTACAGCTCATTTATATTCATATTTATTTATATATGTATATCGTGGTGCTGGGAGAGGTAGAGGGAGGAGCAAGCTCCTCAGCTCCTCCCACTGTACTGCTGTCAGTCTCCTGGTTCCCTCCCTCAGCCTGAAGAGGAACTGGAGCTGAAACAGCAGAGGCCTCACAAACAGGCAGGCTCACCTGAGAGTGATTCCTAATCAACTCAGCTGTGAGCACTTGCCTTCAATTAGGCCTTCTATTTGAGCACAGTCTAAGAGGCTGAAGGGGTCTTTTTTGGGTTTTGTGTTGGTTTTTTGTGGATGATTGTGCTGTTTTTGTGTTTCTGCCCTATTTTGTATTTAGTTCATTTCCTTTTCCCCCAAAAGGGGTAAATAAATGGCCTTTGGCCCCTTTTTGTGCAACCTTTGTTGCGTTTCCTCTTCCGATCACCACCCGGCCCAGTGGCCAAACCTGCCATGGCGTCACAATATATAAATATATATATATATATATATATATGTGCACACTTTCAAGTTTTTATGGTGTGATTTCATCAGCAGATTGGAATACACAAGTACAAAGCTTTGCAGTTAGCCCTGTACCTCCTTTACTTGCACCACCTTTGCATTTCTGGCTAATGAGTAGAATGCACAACAGCATCTGTTCCCATGTGATCGGCCTGGAGTTGATGGCGAGGAAAAACTCATTGGCTAAAAGGAGGAAAATGTTGAAAGGAGCCCAGCACATAGGTAGTGCCCGTCTGCTTCAGAATGGCACTTTGCAGGGTACAGAACTGCGTAACTGTGAAACAGGCCCAGGGCTGGCCCTACCCTCTGGGGGAGGAATGTATCTGAAGGTGGATAAGGTCTCTGCAGGCTTTGTTCTGTCCCCCAGGCCTGGGTCTGTGTTCTCAGAGCAGCCCCAGTCACTGCAGTAACACAATTTCCCCGTGTTCAACAAGTTTTGCCCCACAAATGAAAAAAACGTCTGTCTTTATCTCCAGCAGAGCTCAGATTATCCAAGGTGTGATGGCTCAGCGGGACGGAGAGGAAAAGAACAGGGAACAGAGTGGAATCTGCCTCCAGCCCGGCTTCACCTGCAGCCTCAAAACAGACAAAGGAACGGATTCAATCAAACAAGCTTAGCCTCTTTAACACCAAATACAATTCAATCAAACAAGCTTAGCCTCTTTAACACCAAAAACAATTCAATCAAACAAGCCTTGCCTCTTTAACACCAAATACAATTCAATCAAACAAGCTTAGCCTCTTTAACACCAAATACAATTCAATCAAACAAGCTTAGCCTCTTTAACACCAAATACAATTCAATCAAACAAGCTTAGCCTCTTTAACACCAAATACAATTCAATCAAACAAGCCTTGCTTCTTTAACACCAAATACAATTCAATCAAACAAGCCTTGCCTCTTTAACACCAAATACAATTCAATCAAACAAGCTTAGCCTCTTTAACGCCAAATACAATTCAATCAAAAAAATGTATGCTTTTCTATTTCAGACTCATTTAAAAGACATGCTTGCTTGTGTCCAGTAGTGTAACATATTCAGAGATAGATGTAATGCATGGTGTGAATTGATGGATTTGCTTATGTCCTTAAAAAGACTAAGTGCATTTGTTTTATCCCTTATAAGTGATACTTTTCAAGAAAGGTGCAATATTTAGCATGTGTTAATACAGTAGTTAATTAGTAATACAGTAGTGCATTAACATGTAAGTGATTTGACAGTAATGTGTTTATTAACAGTATTAATGTGAAGATTTGAGGAAATTTTATTGCTGACTGGTTAAAAATGAAAATTCATAAAAGTTATTCCTCCATTTTAGCAATTTCATTTGCAGTGTAAGACATAAATGATTTTATAAATGTTAATGACAGGTGAATATATCAATATCACTTTTTTTCCAGCAAAAAAATCACACTGCTGTGTAAAAATGTTAATAAAACAGTTTGCCCTGATGGAGGTGAATGTTGAATTTTGATATTGAGTGTGATTCTCTTTCCTCTCCACTCATTTATCCTCAATACAGACAAAGAGTTAGAGTGGGACCCATTCAAATGAAAATTAGTTATAAGAGCTTGTGCATTTTAATCAAAACAGACTTTAGTATTAAGGGCAAAGATTATGCTAATAGTTTTTTTTCTCCACAAGAACAGTTTGGTGAGTTAATTTTCTCAATGTTTGAAATTCATTATAATATACATGGTGTCTCACCAAACTGTGTCGTTGAAGATTAAAATGAACATTTGCATTGACTTGAGCCAAAATTTTGCAAAAATATTGATTGAATACCAGCTGAGCCAGGGAGTATTTTTGATTTAATTGCAATCAGTTTCATTTGATTAGGACCCAGGCAACCTGCTCTGCTGTGGCCCCACGCTCCACTCCTCCCCCAACCCAAAACCTGCCTCAGCCTCCAGCAGTAGACCCAGTCACCCCCAGCCTCCAGCAGTATACCCAGTCACCCTCAGCCTCCAGCAGTATACCCAGTCACCCCCAGCCTCCAGCAGTATACCCAGTCACCCTCAGCCTCCAACAGTATACCCAGTCACCTTCAGCCTCCAGCAGTATACCCAGTCACCCTCAGCCTCCAACAGTATACCCAGTCACCTTCAGCCTCCTGCAGTATACCCAGTCACCCTCAGCCTCCAGCAGTATACCCAGTCACCCCCAGCCTCCTGCAGTATACCCAGTCACCCCCAGCCTCCAGCAGTATGGTAGTAGAGCTCAGCAAACTCTCCAGTGCAAAAGATAATATATTTTCTGCCAGAGTACAATTTACTCTTTCAAAATTTATTTAACGTTGGACTTTTAACTGTGTACTGAAAGCTAATGCCCTGTGGAAAGTATTCATTCATTCTCAGATTTGAAACTAGGATGCAAATTCATTAAGTCATCGGTTTTTAAGCAAATCTCAGCTTCAGAAATCCACACTTCACTCAATAAATGATTTAAAACAAATATGAGCTTGAAACATGGAGGCCGTTCCTTTTGGGATAGCTTTGGTAATGAGCTGTAAACTATGATGATATGAACAGCAATAAAAACCCAAATTAAAGGTATAAAGACCGGGGATGTTTTTTCCCCACATCTCCAAGACAAAGATGGCGGATTCCGTACGGAGCTGGCTTTAAGGCGTAAAGACACCTCTGTAAAAAGATTCCTTAAGGAGAAGCGAAGCTGTAAAGATGGTACGGACGTCATACTCTACAAGGTGCATGTGGAAGCTGCCCTTTTGAAGCTGGATCTGAAACCATGTTTATGTGGCACACAATCTTTTATTGCTGAATTTAACTGCAAATGAGCTACATAAAGAACATGAAGTGGCCACTGACACAAAGTGGTAGGGGCAGCCAATAGAATGCAAAGTTGGTGGTCCAGACCCCAGCGTAGCCACAGTAAGATGAGTGAAGCTTTTGGGCCACTGGGCCCTTATTATACTCCACCTTACTCCAGGGGGGACTGGCCCCTGGCTTAGTCTAATTAACTGTAATTCCCTCTGGATGAATGTGTCAGATAAATAACTAAATGAAGTTCTCACCACTAAAATCTCTCTTGGCAGGAGGTTTTATAACGGTCATTGGTAGAATTTTGGTCATCCAGACTATGCCAGGAGCTGAAGCAGGACTGAAGCCTTTTGGAGAGGTATCTGAGGAGATGAGAGGAGAGAGGAGGTAAACCTTTACAGACAGGCCTGCTGTAGCAGCACCACCATGTAGAGAAATGTGTTATTCTTACCCACAATTACAGTGACAGTTCTATAAAACTCAATCATTCCTATCAATTCACAGTGAAAAACATTTGGCACTGAGGGGAAATTGAATAGGCATTCCTGTTATGAGAGCGTGCAGCATGCAAATTTAATGGGAGCTGGAGAGTGAAAGGACCAGATTCATGCATTTTCAGTGATGAGTGAATTTTAATCTTAAAATGGCTTCAAATCTTTTGACTGTCTCAAATCCTAATTCTGACTGCTTCTGGCTAAAATGTAATATTGATAAATATGCTTAATTCATATCATCCAAGTTTAATAAATTCTGCCATAAAATGCCCTGCATGATGTGCGTGTGAGAGAGGGAGACTTTAATGGAAATGTAAAACTTAAATCACAATTGACATTTAAGCTTAATTTTCCTTATGCATTAAAACTGAAGATTTAATAACACTGCAATAATGTGCTCTTATGATAAATCAAATGGTAATCAAGGCATATTACTGGAAAAAGATAAATCATTTAACCATCACAGCATTAAAAGCTGCCAATAAAAAAAAATGTTTGCAATAAAATCCATACTGAGACAAAAAAGAGAACTGTGATTCAGGTGTATGTTTCAGAACGCTGGCATTTCACAAGTTTGGCACAACATACAGGTGGCAAACATGGGCAGACCTAACATACAGGCAGGGGGTACCAAAAAGGCTCCTCTATTAAAGAGACTCATCAATCCCAGCATGCACTGGGTGATGGACACACTGGATACAAACGTTCGACTCCACTTGGTTTCCTATACATATGTGTGTGTGTGTGTGTGTGTGTGTATGTGTGTGTGTATATTAGTTTTATAAATTTAACTGCGACTGAACTAATGACTGAAACAGTCTCATCAAAATTAGTGGTGGTCCTATTGACCTTACATCAATGATTCCATTTTTGTATCCACCACTTATATTATAAATGTACGTGGCTCATAAAAGTGCAAAGATTTCATTACACTCCATTATTATTCTCAGGTTCATTCCCTTTGCTTCCTCATAGACGTGTGACTAATGCGTTTTGTGAGGATGAAGGAGGAGCCGCTACACAACAAGCGAAACCTCAGTGATCGTGTTTATCCAGCCATTAAATTAACATCCTCCAACAACTATTAGTAATTTAACTGTTCTTTTTATAAATCTAAAATATGATCTTAGAATTATTTCTGCTTCCGAAAGCTGAGTACCATTTTAATATGTTTCCTCTACCTCCTCATCAAGATGAATTTGAATGAAATGGAAATTTTGGGAAAAGTTTTGTCAGGTGGTCTTTCAGTGAACCCTCACACTTCGTCCAAAACTCTCCTTGCAAATTACCCCAATCTCTCCTTCCTACTTCCTGCTTTTTAGGCCATTTAAAAATTCCTGACAAGCACTCCATCAGCCCCCTTCTTCCTGCTCTGTACTTTTTACCCCACTCCTCCTGCCTGACACTTCCTGCCCCATTCTTTCTGCCCCACATTTTGTGCCACACTTCCTGCTCTGTATTTTTCTCACTCCACATTTCCTGCTCTGCATTTCCTGCTCCACACGTCCTGCTCTTTATTTCCTGCTCCACACTTCCTGCTCTGTATTTCCTGCTCCACACTTCCTGCTCTTTATTTCCTGCTCCACACTTCCTGCTCTGTATTTCCTGCCCCACACTTCCTGCTCTGTACTTTTCGCACCACACTTCCTGCTCTGTATTTCCTGCTCCACACTTCCTGCTCTGTATTTCCTGCTCCACACTTCCTGCTCTTTATTTCCTGCTCCACACTTCCTGCTCTGTATTTCCTGCCCCACACTTCCTGCTCTGTACTTTTCGCACCACACTTCCTGCTCGTTAGTTCTTGCCCCACAGTTTCTGCCTTGTTTCCAATCAAAAGGCATTCTATTTTGAGATCTCCCACCATGTTATGATGTACTATGTTTATGCCTTATGCTGAGTTTATGCTAAAAACACAGGAAATACATTTAGGATTTAATAAAAAAAAACACTCATCCATAACTTTGACTTAAATAAATGCTAATGGTTTATCTCCTCCACCACAAAGTCTCCCTGCATTCATTTTGGTGATGCTGAAATCATATCACCAAACTGCATTTGAGAGGGAGAAAAACCTCCCTTTACTTAATGTGGGGTAATATTTTATTGACAAATTGCACTAAAATAAATTTGTGTTAGTATTAGCTGTGGAGCTAGGAAATATAGAACAGTCACACAGCTGACTCACGCACTGTGATTATGTTTGACCCAGCAGTGTGGTTTGGTCATGTCTGACCCAGCAGTGCTCTGTGACCATGTCTGCCGCAGCAGTACTCGTAACTAGTCTGTTTGACTGTGAGAACACAGTCTGAGTGTCCTGCATTAGTCATGCAGATGTCATGGCATCCAGTTCTCCAGCCCAGGTTGTTAGAGTACCTGTTCTCTGAATAAAAATGCAGTTGATTGGGTCTGCCTCAGCTTGCCCTGAGAATATGTGCTGCAGTATCAATCACTTGCTGTTCTTCCAGACTTAGACTGGCGATTGGCATCGTTAAAAAACTATTTTACACAAGCCATGTTTCAGAAAACTTCATGTTCTGAGGTTATTTCAAAGCAATATTATAGCCTGGGCACAGGAATCCATGAATCAGACCTTGTCTTTATTTATTTGTTTCCTTCTTCATTTCTTTGGTTTTTGGGCAGTGCCAAAGTTAGAGAGGATGAGCAATCTGGGGTTGTGCTGTAGAGGGAAAAGCAGGAAGGTGAACAGGAAGCTGAGCCATCTGGCCCTGGGGTGCTGGGGTCCTGGGGTCCTGGGGTGCTGGGGCCCTGGGGTGCTGGGGTTCTGGGGTCCTGGGGTGCTGGGGCCCTGGGTTGCTGGGGTGCTGGGGTGCTGGGGCCCTGGGGTGCTGGGGTCCTGGGGTCCTGGGGTGCTGGGGTCCTGGGGTCCTGGGGTCCTGGGTTCCTGGAGTGCTGGGGTCCTGGGGTCCTGGGTTCCTGGGGTCCTGGGGTGCTGGGGTCCTGGGTGGTGCAGTGAGGGGGTGCACACCTTAGGAAAGTGACTGGTGGGGGCCGGGGCTGTGTCCCGCTTTCATTTCCAGTCCTGAGCCGGGACATGTGCTCGGAACGGCACAGGGAAACGAGAAACGAAGCGCGGTCTCGTCACGACCCACGGAAACCAGACTCCACTCCGACTCATGCCGCCTGGGAACAAAAACTGCTGACTACATCATCTGTGAAGAACACAGAAGAGCCTCCCTCACTCAGTGAGATGAAGAACGCTCTTATACATGTCCACCATCTCTCAGCCACTGTGGACATTACTGCTTCTACCACAGAACAGGAAGGAGATAGAGGAGGAGAAAAAAGAGTAGATGAGTACAGTGGTCAGGAGAGAGAAATGCACATTACATTTGAGAGGCCAAAGGTTTGTCACTGTGGAGCAAGGTGTCTTTATCCAGGTGATGTCAGTCTGATGGCCAAAAGTTTACTATCTTCCGTAGAGGTGACTTTGTGTTTTTCTCTTAATGATCTCTTTTATGAATGATAACAGTTATTAATTAAAATATTAATAAGATATTGAACCAGCACATGAGTTTTTTTTTTTTTTTTTTGTGGTGCTAAGGTGAAATCAGGAAGGTCAGTGTTTGATTAATGGTTGCTGGGTTTATAAACGTGGTAATGTGAAAACACTGATGAAGATTTTTCCTTTCAAAACACTGGGGGAGCCGAACATGCTGTAGCTCAGAGGTACACTGAAAACCAGAGAGGAGGAAGATCCAGCACTTCTCATCATGGTCATCCTCATCAACAGCTGACACACCAGTAGGCATTATTCCTCTTACCTGAGGAAGGGTCCCATCTCAGACTGCTCTCTGGAACCTGCAGGGAAGAGTGAGAAGGGAGAATGAGAAGGGGAGAGAGACACAGAGATGAAGAGCGATGGAGATGGAGAGACAGGGAGAGACGGAAACAAAGAGAGCGATGGAGATGGAGAGACAGGGAGAGACGGAAACAAAGAGAGCGATGGAGATGGAGAGACAGGGAGAGGCGGAAACACAGAGAGCGATGGAGATGGAGAGACAGGGAGAGAGAGTCAGAAATGGAGAGAGACAGGGAAACTGTCGAGTACACTGATGTCCTCACCGGGAGACATAAAAAACTGAAATAAAGCAGAGAGCACCAGCAGACCCATGCACTGCCAAAACACAAAAACACAAACAGTGCATTCCGCATGCATACCTCCTGAATGGGAGCAGTAACTTATTTTTTCCCCCTCATGTGACGCAAGGCCAGTCTCCTGAGGAACAGCTAATCTCCACATTCTCAGCTCTCAATCTGGAGCTGATCCTGGTGGGAGGAGTCCCCGGCTGATCCTGCCGCACACCAGCACTGCCACCACCACCTGCCCCCTGTTTGCTAATGGGTCTATTTATGTTTTCAATCAACCCCATTCCTGAGCTATGATCAGAGAGCAGGCTCTGTGTCTGTGCTAGAGACATGGTGATGAGAACTAGCCAGAGTTAAAGAGAAGAGGGACACTTCTGTAACACGCACAAACATGGTCAGGGAGCTGGGCTTGTAGCTCAGAGGTTACAGTGTAGTGTAATGGTTAGGGAGCTGGGCTTGTAGCTCAGAGGTTACAGTGTAGTGTAATGTTAGGGAGCTGGGCTTGTAGCTCAGAGGATACAGTGTAGTGTAATGGTTAGGGAGCTGGGCTTGTAGCTCAGAGGTTACAGTGTAGTATAATGGTTAGGGAGCTGGGCTTGTAGCTCAGAGGTTACAGTGTAGTGTAATGGTTAGGGAGCTGGGCTTGTAGCTCAGAGGTTACAGTGGAGTGTAATGGTTAGGGAGCTGGGCTTGTAGCTCAGAGGTTACAGTGTAGTGTAATGGTTAGGGAGCTGGGCTTGTAGCTCAGAGGTTACAGTGTAGTGTAATGGTTAGGGAGCTGGGCTTGTAGCTCAGAGGTTACAGTGTAGTGTAATGGTTAGGGAGCTGGGCTTGTAGCTCAGAGGTTACAGTGTAGTGTAATGGTTAGGGAGCTGGGCTTCTAGCTCAGAGGTTACAGTGTAGTGTAATGGTTAGGGAGCTGGGCTTGTAGCTCAGAGGTTACAGTGTAGTGTAATGGTGAGGGAGCTGGGCTTGTAGCTCAGAGGTTACAGTGTAGTGTAATGGTTAGGGAGCTGGGCTTGTAGCTCAGAGGTTACAGTGTAGTATAATGGTTAGGGAGCTGGGCTTGTAGCTCAGAGGTTACAGTGTAGTATAATGGTTAGGGAGCTGGGCTTGTAGCTCAGAGGTTACAGTGTAGTGTAATGGTTAGGGAGCTGGGCTTGTAGCTCAGAGGTTACAGTGTAGTGTAATGGTTAGAGAGCTGGGCTTGTAGCTCAGAGGTTACAGTGTAGTATAATGGTTAGGGAGCTGGGCTTGTAGCTCAGAGGTTACAGTGTAGTGTAATGGTTAGGGAGCTGGGCTTGTAGCTCAGAGGTTACAGTGTAGTGTAATGGTTAGGGAGCTGGGCTTGTAGCTCAGAGGTTACAGTGTAGTATAATGGTTAGGGAGCTGGGCTTGTAGCTCAGAGGTTACAGTGTAGTGTAATGGTTAGGGAGCTGGGCTTGTAGCTCAGAGGTTACAGTGTAGTATAATGGTTAGGGAGCTGGGCTTGTAGCTCAGAGGTTACAGTGTAGTATAATGGTTAGGGAGCTGGGCTTGTAGCTCAGAGGTTACAGTGTAGTGTAATGGTTAGGGAGCTGGGCTTGTAGCTCAGAGGTTACAGTGTAGTGTAATAGTTAGGGAGCTGGGCTTGTAGCTCAGAGGTTACAGTGTAGTGTAATGGTTAGGGAGCTGGGCTTGTAGCTCAGAGGTTACAGTGTAGTGTAATGGTTAGGGAGCTGGGCTTGTAGCTCAGAGGTTACAGTGTAGTATAATGGTTAGGGAGCTGGGCTTGTAGCTCAGAGGTTACAGTGTAGTATAATGGTTAGGGAGCTGGGCTTGTAGCTCAGAGGTTACAGTGTAGTGTAATGGTTAGGGAGCTGGGCTTGTAGCTCAGAGGTTACAGTGTAGTGTAATGGTTAGGGAGCTGGGCTTGTAGCTCAGAGGTTACAGTGTAGTGTAATGGTTAGGGAGCTGGGCTTGTAGCTCAGAGGTTACAGTGGAGTGTAATGGTTAGGGAGCTGGGCTTGTAGCTCAGAGGTTACAGTGTAGTATAATGGTTAGGGAGCTGGGCTTGTAGCTCAGAGGTTACAGTGTAGTGTAATGGTTAGAGAGCTGGGCTTGTAGCTCAGAGATTACAGTGTAGTGTAATGGTTAGGGAGCTGGGCTTGTAGCTCAGAGGTTACAGTGTAGTGTAATGGTTAGGGAGCTGGGCTTCTAGCTCAGAGGTTACAGTGTAGTGTAATGGTTAGGGAGCTGGGCTTGTAGCTCAGAGGTTACAGTGTAGTGTAATGGTGAGGGAGCTGGGCTTGTAGCTCAGAGGTTACAGTGTAGTGTAATGGTTAGGGAGCTGGGCTTGTAGCTCAGAGGTTACAGTGTAGTATAATGGTTAGGGAGCTGGGCTTGTAGCTCAGAGGTTACAGTGTAGTATAATGGTTAGGGAGCTGGGCTTGTAGCTCAGAGGTTACAGTGTAGTGTAATGGTTAGGGAGCTGGGCTTGTAGCTCAGAGGTTACAGTGTAGTGTAATGGTTAGGGAGCTGGGCTTGTAGCTCAGAGGTTACAGTGTAGTATAATGGTTAGGGAGCTGGGCTTGTAGCTCAGAGGTTACAGTGTAGTGTAATGGTTAGGGAGCTGGGCTTGTAGCTCAGAGGTTACAGTGTAGTGTAATGGTTAGGGAGCTGGGCTTGTAGCTCAGAGGTTACAGTGTAGTGTAATGGTTAGGGAGCTGGGCTTGTAGCTCAGAGGTTACAGTGTAGTGTAATGGTTAGGGAGCTGGGCTTGTAGCTCAGAGGTTACAGTGTAGTATAATGGTTAGGGAGCTGGGCTTGTAGCTCAGAGGTTACAGTGTAGTATAATGGTTAGGGAGCTGGGCTTGTAGCTCAGAGGTTACAGTGTAGTGTAATGGTTAGGGAGCTGGGCTTGTAGCTCAGAGGTTACAGTGTAGTGTAATAGTTAGGGAGCTGGGCTTGTAGCTCAGAGGTTACAGTGTAGTGTAATAGTTAGGGAGCTGGGCTTGTAGCTCAGAGGTTACAGTGTAGTGTAATGGTTAGGGAGCTGGGCTTGTAGCTCAGAGGTTACAGTGTAGTATAATGGTTAGGGAGCTGGGCTTGTTGCTCAGAAGTTACAGTGTAGTATAATGGTTAGGGAGCTGGGCTTGTAGCTCAGAGGTTACAGTGTAGTGTAATGGTTAGGGAGCTGGGCTTGTAGCTCAGAGGTTACAGTGTAGTATAATGGTTAGGGAGCTGGGTTTGTAGCTCAGAGGTTACAGTGTAGTGTAATGGTTAGGGAGCTGGGCTTGTAGCTCAGAGGTTACAGTGTAGTATAATGGTTAGGGAGCTGGGCTTGTAGCTCAGAGGTTACAGTGTAGTGTAATGGTTAGGGAGCTGGGCTTGTAGCTCAGAGGTTACAGTGTAGTGTAATAGTTAGGGAGCTGGGCTTGTAGCTCAGAGGTTACAGTGTAGTATAATGGTTAGGGAGCTGGGCTTGTAGCTCAGAGGTTACAGTGTAGTGTAATGGTTAGGGCGCTGGGCTTGTAGCTCAGAGGTTACAGTGTAGTGTAATGGTTCGGGAGCTGGGCTTGTAGCTCAGAGATTACAGTGTAGTGTAATGGTTAGGGAGCTGGGCTTGTAGCTCAGAGGTTACAGTGTAGTGTAATGGTTCGGGAGCTGGGCTTGTAGCTCAGAGGTTACAGTGTAGTGTAATGGTTAGGGAGCTGGGCTTGTAGCTCAGAGGTTACCGTTTTCAGGATAGGGACTAAGCTCAGGATTCCTTTTCAGTCCACACTTTCCCGCACGGGTGTCTCAGGTATGTGTTCAGATGGCAGCCCTCCCCCTGTTGTGGGCTGTGTTCTGTTTTAATCTGGGCCTCTCACTGTACTCGCTCACAAGAGGAGAGAGGAGAGAGAGGGCCGCCACTGAAATGGAAAGAGAAAGAAATGAAATTTTGCACTCGCTGAAAATAACCCTCCTCCAGCCAGATGGGGCCTAAAGTAAATGATGCCTCCGTGCTGTGTGCCCGGGGCCCGGGAGAGACCCTCGGCCTGAAATCTATTTACTGAAGGAGAGGCACATAAAAGCCTGGTGACATCCGCCGGCTTATTTTCTCCAAGCCATAAACAAGGGCAATGGGAGGGTGGGGTGGGGGGTTAACCATCACCGTGGTACTGAAGGGGGGGGGTTTGGGGTTTTTGGGGGGGGGGGGGGGGGGTCTGTGTGCACTGCAGTCACAGAGGGTGGGCACAGGTAAAGCACAGAGAGACCTGTCTCTCCTTCCCGAGTCTGGACAAACTTGCATGGCCTCACACTCCATCTGCTTCATACCCTTCATACACACACACACACACACATTCACACTTACACTCTCACACATACACACACACTCACACACACACCCTCATATACACAATTACACACACACATACACACACACACCGTCATATACACACTTACACTCACACACTCACACACACACCCTCATATACACACTTACACTCTCTCTCACACACACACACACATTCACACTTACACTCTCACACACACACCCTCATATACACACATACACTCTCACACACACACACACACTCACACACACACACACACACCCTCATATACACACTTACACTCACACACACATACACACACAGACACAGCGTCATATACACACGTACACTCTCACACATACACACACACTCACACACACACACACACACCCTCATATACACACTTACACTCACACACACACACACACACACACCGTCATATACACACGTACACTCTCACACATACACACACACACACCGTCATATACACACTTACACTCTCACACATACGCACACACTCACACACACACCCTCATATACACAATTACACTCACACACACACTCACACACCCTCATAAACACACTTACACTCACACACACACATACACACACACACCCTCATATACACACTTACACTCACACACACACTCACACACCCTCATACACACACTTACACTCTCACACACACACTCACGCTCTCTCACAGGCACTTCACACAGACATTTACACACGTGTACATAAACTTAGATGTACACAAAGAAACACTAACAGACAACTTGACATTTGATACACAAACACACAAACAGAGACATAAGCTCAGAGACTGGCAGACACATCAAAAACAAAGAGAGATCAAGCGCAAGCACACACCATTTTCCTCAGAAACACAGAAACGTCCTGTGCAAAGTGAAAGGCATAAAACATCATGGTACTCTCACTGTACTCCATTATTCATTCACTCAGCAGACACTCGCATCCACCTCCAATTACGTAACTTACATTGTGCATGCCATGCATCCCCAGGGCTGAAGGCATTGCCCTGCACCTAAACCCAACCTGCAGCTCACACCTGCCCCCAGGTACAGTCCTGTAACTGCCCTACCACACAGGAGAGTAATGCTAACCAGTTCCAAAACCCAACCTGCAGCACACACCTGCCCCCAGGCACAGTCCTGTAACTGCCCTACCACACAGGAGAGTAATGCTAACCAGTTCCAAAACCCAACCTGCGGCACACACCTGCCCCCAGGCACAGTCCTGTAACTGCCCTAACACGCAGGAGAGTAATGCTAACCAGTTCGAAAACCCAACCTGTGGCACACAGCACATGTCTGCCATTTTGTAACAGCTCAGATTTGTAATTCTAACATGCATCATCATAGTCTGCAGTCTGAACCTAACAGAGCCCAACTTTAATAAACTCATATATAACCCTAACCATAACCCTGCCTAACCCAAACTCTGTCCATAACCCTGCCCCAGGACGCATTTACTCTTTAACACAGAAAAAGGGGGGAAACTCAGCTTCATAACGGCACTTACTCTGTTTCTCATACTCAGCTTCATAACGGCACTTACTCTGTTTCTCATACTCAGCTTCATAACGGCACTTACTCTGTTTCTCGTGCTCAGCTTCATAACGGCACTTACTCTGTTTCTCATACTCAGCTTCATAACAGCACTTACTCTGTTTCTCATACTCAGCTTCATAACGGCACTTACTCTGTTTCTCATACTCAGCTTCATAACGGCACTTACTCTGTTTCTCGTGCTCAGCTTCATAACGGCACTTACTCTGTTTCTCATACTCAGCTTCATAACGGCACTTACTCTGTTTCTCATACTCAGCTTCATAACGGCACTTACTCTGTTTCTCGTGCTCAGCTTCATAACGGCACTTACTCTGTTTCTCATACTCAGCTTCATAACGGCACTTACTCTGTTTCTCGTGCTCAGCTTCATAACGGCACTTACTCTGTTTCTCATACTCAGCTTCATAACGGCACTTACTCTGTTTCTCATACTCAGCTTCATAACGGCACTTACTCTGTTTCTCATACTCAGCTTCATAACAGCACTTACTCTGTTTCTCATAAAGCAAATGATGATATTCATGTGGTATCACTAAACAATGCGTCTGAGACATGCTTAATTTCTTTATGGAAAATGTTATTCAATCAAAACAGACTTTTTGTCTCAGTAAAATCATATGCTTTTCTATTCCAGAATTGAAAGATCACAAACTTATACTGAAAGAAAAATAAGTCATAATGTAAAGCCTGCTTTGACTGAATTGTATATGCTCTGAAAGAAACCCTTACAAATTGGTTTTATTTGATTTAGTAATTGCTGAAGCTGAAAAACAAAACAAAACCCGGAAACTTCTCTGGCATTCTCGTGCCAGACCTGCTGTCCGCTGCACTGGAGTGAAACAGTCAGTATCTACAGTGTGTTGATTTGACAGGAAAAATATGGATGGTTTCTGATGTAAATTACGTCCATATTTGACTACCAAAAAGTTATCTTTGGACATCATACATAATAATTCTCTGAGTCTGAATAGTGATTTTAAGAGGCTCTATAACTGAAATTAATGAGTCATATTCAGAGCATGTAAACCTCACCCAGAAATGTTCTCAATCCAGAAATATGAGGCCCAAAAAACCCCTCAGTGTACTGGTCTTTTTTTTAGCCCGATGTCATTTTTGTATCAGAATGATGTATGAGTGTTATATATAGCTGTGCTGTGTCATGAATATCCTCACATCCAGACTGTCTTTCTGGGTGAATCGGGCCCGGATCTCTCAGTTTTACAGTCTTCCTGTTCCTCCGCTTTACGAGGGCGCTGTCCGCGGCCAGAGGACCCTGATCAGCACCCTCCTGCCTGAAGCCTTTCATCGCACCGTTCTGCAGGTTTTATGCCGATGATAACAACGGTCATGATCCATGATGTCATATTTTTATCCGCCACGTGCCTTTTTACTGGACAAGCATCCTGCCCTGTTCAACGAGACGCGAGATTTACTGCCTCACCTTTGCCTGAGTTCACCTTCAGCTTCCACTCTACAGCTACACCTGTGTGAAAACAGAACACTCTCTCACAGCTCTATGACAGGCAGAGGGCAGCTGGGCTGTTCTTCTGACATACTCCATTAGTATTAGCTATTGGTTGAAAACACACCACATGACTTGAAAAACATATGGCTGCACTGGTAAAAATAAAAGGGAATTTTTTTTTTTTTTGGGGGGGGGGTTCTGAAAAATCTCTTTTTTTTATTTTGGAGATGTAAGGTTTTTGTGTTTGCATGACTCAGATGATGGGAGACAAACCACACTGAGATGTATAGAGAGCACAGACAAGTTGCTTTACAGCGTGTTTCATCGCCCATGCCCCGAGAGGCTGATCGCTGATCCCAGCTCTGATCCCTCACACGTGTGGCTGCTCCCTGCAGAACAATCTTCGCTCTACTTTTAATTGCTCTTTGCAGCAGTGGTGCTTCAGATGACTCAGCAGTTGTAGCTTGTTCCTCCACAGAAAAGGGACACAGAATACAGAGCGAGATTAATTGGCTAATTTCTTGGTGTGAGAGCAGCCATGTGGAGCTTAATGCTGGCAAACGCACAGAAAAGGGTTTTTGATTTCTGTGAAAAGAGTGCTTCAATCCCATAGCAATTAAAGGAGAAAATGTTGAAGAAGTAGAGTGGAAACTCAACACTAAAGCTTTATTCAAAAAAACGCCTACACATACGCTCACACTCATTCTCTTTCTCTCTCTCACACACACAGGCATATTCTCTCTCGCACACTCTGACTCTTTTTTATATGCTTACACACAAACACACATGTTCTTTCACGCACATAGGCATGTCCATACACACGTACAATCACCTCTCAATTGCCTCAGATACACACTCACAGGTTAACTCAGTCTCCCTCTGTAACAAACATACACACACCCACACACACCCTCACACACACACACACACACTCTCACACACCTACAGACACACACCCTCACACACAGTCACACACACACACACACACACATCCTCACATGCACACACACGTGCACACACACCCTCACATACACACACACACTCTCACATACACTACAGACACACACTCACACACAGTCACACACACACATCCTCACATACACACACACACATGTGCACACACACCCTCACATACACACACACGCACATGCACACACACTCACACACACGTGCACACACACACTCACATACTCACACACACATACATACTCACACACACCCACATACACGCAAAATATCCAAGTTACACAAAGGGCCATGCATCACCGGTATTGCTAAAGAATCATATTTGGGAAAATAAACAAGCTGGCAAACAACCATGATTAGCAAACCCCATGATTCAGTCTTTTGGATGTACAAATCCATTTCATGAAGTAAACAACTGGCAAGCCAGCTTAATGGCAAAATGAGTACACACAACTCAAAAGCAAAGAAAAGGAAGCAACCTAGCCATAAAAATAATACAAATAATAATGCAAAGCTAGCTATAATATAAGTTGTCTCTTATTGGAAAGGTGAGCGATAAACACAAACACCCCTTTTCTATGTTTAATAGCATTTAAAAATGATTGTCCTCCTCTGTAGCTTGTGTGCAGAGACATTTTCAAAAGGAGGAAGCATAATGCAGCAGAAGCAGCAGCACCTGCATGCGCATGATAAAGCATACATTTTTAATGCAGTGTTTTCTACATTAAAGGATGCGCTCATTCGAAGCACTGGGGGCTGTTTTATTTGAGCAGGGGAGTCAGAGACGCCTGCTCGTCAGTCACCGCAAGCGCCGTCACCATGTGAGCGATCGCTCTCCAGCTTTGCGCTCCGAGTCCTTATCTTCCTGCTCTTCCTCATGCTTCTCCTGCTCAGAAGCTTTCACCCCGAAACATGCGCACATATGTTATTTATTTTCCCAAACCTGAAGCGTGTATTTTTTGCTACATGAGAGCACAACGAGCGTTTTTTTTTTTTTTTTTGTTTTAGTTTTTTTTCAGTTGTCACCTGCAAATACATGGGTGCTTACAATTTGTGCCTGTGGCATGACAGGAGATGCTGCCGGTTTAATTGTTGGCTAATTAAACACAAATTAACTTAATTTAATTGAAGTCCAGAAATGACAGCAGGCTTTTTTAAAAATAAGATGACAGTTATATAATTAATGATTCCAATTAATCAGGGATTTAGACTTATTAAACTGGTGTATGTAAAGCCCACCATTATCAGTCCAGGAATACACAGACACATGTAATACACACACACACACACACACACACTCACACCCACACACACACACACACACGCACACACACACACACACACGCGCACACACGCACGCACGCACGCACGCACACACACACACGCACACACTCACACACTCACACACATTAATGCAGGAACACACACGCACACACTCACACACGCACACACGCACACACGCACACACTCACACACACACACACACACACACACACACTCACACACACGCACACACACACTCACGCACACACACACACACACTCACTCACACACGCACACACGCACACACGCACACACTCACACACGCACACACGCACACACGCACACACACACACACACACACACACACTCACACACACACACACACACACACTCACGCACACGCACACACACACACACACACACCACACACACTCACACACACACACACACACTCACACACACACACACACACACACACACACACACACACACACACACACACACACTCACACACACACACACACACTCACACACACACACACACACACACTCACACACACACACACACACACATTCTTTCACAGACATAGGCCTGCACATTCACACACGTACAGTCACACACACACACAAAAACCTGGTCCTTTTGAGAGCTATGAGGCTGCATACAGACTGCAGGAGAATGGCAGCGGAAGGCGATCAGAGGTGAGTGGATGGAATCTTTAAAAACTTCCCTCGCTCTTGTAATTGGACCTCTCGGCCCATAGCAGGTAATCAGCAGACTCTGGGTTAGGATGAAAACGTGTGCTCTCCTGAAAGAGTGACTGACACCATCTCTCCCGTGCACACAGTCACAGAGTACAGCTCCAAAGCAAAGTCACCACCGTCTCCATTACTCCATGGAGCGCACCCCGACCGACTCCACAGTCCACCAATTCCAGCAGCTGCTCTTCATTTCCAATTCATTACTTACTGAGTGCACAAAGGAAGATGAAAACCCGGCTTCTCCACTGATTTATTCCAGGAATATCCATCCCTACAGGGCACACAGTTTATGCAGTTTTTATTTTTGTTTTGGTTACTAAGAAATTAATTAACCAGTTAAAGGTGTTGATTACTCAGTTAATTCACTTGAGCAGTTTACCTTTGGGGGTAAATTAGGAGCAGATTTCAAGGTAAAAAAGAAACCCAGTGTCCATCATGGCCTTCAAGCACCAAGGCTTCCTTCCTTTATAAGCCTCTGTTTGTGCTTTGTCATACATTGTTCATTTTGTCATTGGTATTACTGGTTATGGGTGTGCTGACATTGTTTCTGTGTTGCTGTGTTTGCGCGTTATGCATTTTTTTAGGTTTGCTGCTGGAGGAGGCGGATTTCTTTTCCCCTTTGAGAAAAGTTCTACTATTCCACTCAGTCCTGCTCCTCTGCTCATTAATTCAAGCACACCTGAAAACAATACAAATAAAATCTAAAAATGTACAAGGCATGTTCTGAAAAACAGCAAAAAAGGATGCCAATTCAAAGCGCACCTGTACACTAATAAACATTAACGTGTACAACTAACATGCAAAAAATAAATAAAATAAAAACAACAAAAATAAAACAACAAGAAAGGAGCTTTTGCACGTGTTTGGCACAAAGCAGCTCTGAGAAAACAGCTCTCAACGAGCTCTTCCTGAGTAGCGAGGGAGACAAATCAACAAAATATAAGCATACATATCCCAGGTAAAGCCTTACATCGATCTCCCACAGTTCCAGCGAGAGAAATGCTACAGCAGCTCACACAACCCAGAACAGTGTGGTTCATAAGTCACTAATGGCTCAGAAAATGGGGTGGCACTGGGGGGGGAGACACACCCTTCCCAAGGAGGACACCCCACTAATCTGGCCTCTCCACCTGTTGAGCAAAGGTAAAAGAAATTTACTGTCACACTTTGTTGAACTTTTACCATAAACCAAAAACGTGTAAAAGCGGAGTCTCATTAGGGGTTCCTCCAGAGGCAAAGACAAATAAAGAGAGATTTATAGTGTGTGAAAAGGGGCTGAAGCGCCGTGTGATCGCCACACTGCAGTGTTTCTGCTTTCATCAGCCAGACTCAGGCATTAGACCTTTAGCCGGCTTACCTGTGTAATCGTTATGGAGCCGGGCTTGTTCCCTCTGTGAGGTTTTGGTAGCTCACCTCCATGCTTTTATCAGCATGCTTCACCTGAATGACCTGAGTAACCAGCCTGTTCCATAAAAAGGCAGTGTTTATCTGCTGGTCTGAACAAGAGTATGTAACGTATTTCAAATGAAATCTTTAAAAATAACCCAGAGAAAAGCAGAAGAAGACCATGTGATGTGGTTTTTCCTCCCTTGTGAATCTGGTTTTTACCTCTGTGATATATGCCTGGAGTTGGCAGCGAAGTTATAGAAACAAACTTGCCTTCTCTTGGTGTGCGGGTCGAACTTTCCGAGCATTAACCAGTACCTGAGCTTCATGGCTACAGTTAGCGCTGTTCCCTGACAGTGACGCGATTTATAAAACCCCCTGTCTGGATTCTAAGGCACACACAATTGACAGTTCAGATCCAAATTAGCACAAAAGCCATACCGAAATCATTCAGTCAGGGTATGTAAAAACACGCAAACTTTTATCGGTCAAATAAGTCCACCATTAGCAAACTGAAGGCATATATAATGTTGTAGGTAGCCAAAAATATGTTTTTTTAAGATGGTCCATCAGGGATTGAGTGCCTGGAGACATACAAATATGCTACACACTGTATATATCAGGTGCTATGAGTAAAACAATAAGAATACATTACCAAAGTAAAAACCTTGCTGTCTCCTTGCCAAAGGCTGTTCAGCGAAGAAATATTACAATATACACATCATAACACATCGCATTTATATGTGTGTGTGTGTGTGTGTGTGTGAGTGTGTGTGTGTGTGTGTGTGAGTGTGTGTGTGTGTGTGTGTGTGTGTGTGTGTGAGTGTGTGTGTGTGTGTGGGTGTGTGTGTGTGTGTGTGTGTGTGTGTGTGTGTGTGTGTGTGTGTGTGTGTGTGTGTGTGTGTGTGTGTGTGTGTGTGTGTGTGTGTGTGTGTGTGTGTGTGTGTGTGTGTGTGTGTGTGTGTGTGTGTGTGTGTGTGTGTGTGTGTGTGTGTGTGTGTGTGTGTGTGTGTGTGTGTGTGTGTGAGTGTGTGTGTGTGTGTGTGTGTGTGTGTGTGTGTGTGTGTGTGTGTGTGTGTGTGTGTGTGTGTGTGTGTGTGTGTGTGTGTGTGTGTGTGTGTGTGTGTGTGTGTGTGAGTGTGTGTGTGTGTGTGTGTGTGTGTGTGTGTGTGTGTGTGTGTGTGTGTGTGTGTGTGTGTGTGTGTGTGTGTGTGTGTGTGTGTTACAGATTCTGTAATAAAGGTACCCATTAATGATTTTTTTCTGTTATTAACGCTTCATTAAACATTTATAAAACAGCCCTGATCAAGTAATTCAGAAGTCAACTGTTCCACACTTTTCAAATACCCTTGAAACATTTTGTCTTTTAGCACTAATTAGCCGTTATATATCGTCAACTCGTCTTCAAATTATTGAAGCATTAAAGCCTGAATCATACAAATTAAAGCATTTCAATTAAGCGAGAAATTACCTTTAATGATGTGTTTGGACGTATCAGAAAAAACATTAATAAATAATAATATTAGCACAGCAAACATGAGGGATGAGGCCCTGAGGAGAGAGGAGGGACTTTAAGAGCTCTGTACTGCCCAAGCCACGTTTACACCCGTTTACTTTTTAAAAAGGAAGAGACGTTTGCTGTGTTCTCTGGAAGCAGAGACTCGGGAGGGAACAGCGACCTCCACAAAAGCCTCTCCTTGGGTCCTCTGGCATAATGAAGGCCATCGTTACCCTCCACGCTCAGCCAGAAACACCATCTATCTCACCCACATGCAGAGCAGGCCACACAGCCTTTTAACTGCCATCTGTCAACAGAGGGTGAAAACAAAAATAATAAGCTGGTATTCAAACTCTTTATCAGCCTGCGGTAACAGCCTGGCACGTGTTCTCTTACCACTGTGGGCAGGCGGAGCTAATCCACACACTGTGAGAATGAGAGACACAGAGAGAAAGAATTATCAAAAAAAAAACAGAGAGTCTGAGAGTGAAAAAAATATCACTGGTCAAGGACATTTCTGAGGATTGGGAGAGAAGCAAGAGGTTTGGATTTGATCAACGTTGTTCTTAAACTTCGATACAAATAAAGTAAAGCATTACCTTCTGTCTTCAGAAACACGGTTTGGCGAGTTTGTTTTGCTGAGTACTGAGCTCTGCAGACTTTGCTTCTGCAGTTCCTGAGTGTTTGTTCGCGTAACACTTAAAGAAATGTGCTGATTGAAACCAGGTGAGACATCCAGGGTTTCCATGGTCCTGGGGAAGAGGGTGTGAGCGTTGCTGCATGTCTGTGTGTGTGTGTGTGTGTGCGCTCAGGTATGACTCAAACATCATTTACTGCAGGATATTTTCACAGAAACATGCCTCTGAATAATGACCATTATGTGCATCATAAACACAGTAACGGCGTGTCCACATTTTCGCATCGGCTATGGCATGAGACGTACCGTTTGATGGGATAAAAGGACTCTCTGCCAGCCGGTGTTGTAATTTAATTACGAACCAGTGAATTTAGAAGTAAGCTTCGGGAACATTGATGAAAGATTACGGCCTGTGCTTTCCTGGGCTGAGAAATGTATCCTCTTCTGGGAGGAAACAAACAGAACGTTTTACACCGTCTACATTTATTGCTGTGTGTACCTTGAGAAGCGTTAACAAAAGCACCACTTCCCTTCATCCTGTGAGAGTGAGAGAGGGCTCAGTTCTAAGCATCCCACCCCCCACCCCCACCCCTCTGGCAGGCGATTAGGGCTTTTATGTTAGCCATTCATTAAGGGTAATCAGACAAAGCTCTGAAAATAACATTCCGCAACGTAAATGACGAATGCACTCATGAGGAATGTTTATTATCCGGTGAGAGCGCTGTTAGGAGACGAGGCTCACTTTTCTGCCCTTATCGTTCACTCGCAGGGTTCGCTGGCTAATGATTTATGAACATTTGAACATCGTGTACCCTTATCGTTACAGACCCAACCATCTCTGCTCCGCAGCCAATCCCCTTCTGTTTACCGCCAAAAATTCATGAAGGAGCTCTTTCGGGATCCTGTATAGCAAAGAGCCGGGTTCAAGTGGCAGGTTCAAGCACCGGGTTCGAGCACCGGGGTAGAGCGCCGGGGTAGAGTGCCGGGTTCGCGGTGCAGTCACGGTTTGCTGGAGTTGGTACCACATCAGAGTGCAGGCTGTGCCCTGTGGTTGCAAGTTCGAGTCCAGGCTATACCTCCTGCCAGCTACAACAGGAGCAGCAGGGGGAAACCTCTTCCCACCAGGATTAGGATGCATTTAGGGGGGCAGTCTGTTGTCTAGTGGCTAAGGTTGGGATGACTGGGACCCTTGAGGTTGGCAGTTCAAACCCCAGTACAGCCAAAGCATGAACACCATTGCTGTTGAGCCCTTGAGCAAGGCCCTTAACCCAGGGTGGATTGGGGGATTGGCCCTTAACCCAGGGGGGATTGGGGGATTGGCCCTTGGTTAGCCTAATCAACTGTGAGTCGCTTTGGATAAAAGCATCAGCTAAATGACTATAATGTTTAGTCACTAGCTCTCTCCTGTAGTACTGTGTGTGGCCTGTAGGGTGTAAAATAGCCGCTAGCTCTCTCCTGTAGTACTGTGTGTGGCCTGTAGGGTGTGAAATGTAAAGTAGGTGTGAGTGTGAGCAACTCAAGGGGAATAATCCATTATTCCAGATTAGTGTGGGAAAAGAAACAAAAATTAGGGGGGAAACATACCTCAAACATTTAAAAAACATAGAAAAAAAATAAAAGAGGAGGAGAAGCTGTAAAGGTTTGGCATTAGTTCAGTTCTGGCCCAGTCAAACCCCATCCAGCACTTCAAAGGGAAGCCCTCCTGCCGGGCACCCACTGATCTGCTGGGCTTTCATCTTTTATTGATGCTGTTTTTACCTGCTGTCCCCACCTGCTTCACCTGTCAGAGAGGGGGCTCTGCCCACCGCCAGAGAGAGGGGACCCCGCCCACCACCAGAGAGAGGCCCTGCCCACCACCAGAGAGAGGCTCCACACCGCCAGAGAGAGGCTCCGCCCACTGCCAGAGAGGAGGGGGGGGAGAGGTAAATAGAGAGAGGGAGAAAGGGAGGGGAAGAGAGGGAGAAAGAGAGGAGGGGGGGAGAGAGGTAAATAGAGAGAGGGAGAAAGGGAGGGGAAGAGAGGGAGAAAGAGAGAAGGAGAGATGGGGGATTGAGAGAGGGAGGGGAGAGAGAGAGGGAGAGGGGGAGAGAGAGAGAGAGAGAGAGAGAGAGGAGCTACTGACAGACAGAAAGACATGAAGGTAGATGGACAGATGCTGTTTGTATGTCAGTATATTGTCAGTGACTTATTGCCTCTGGCTAGGTCCAGAGTGGGAAAGAGGGAGAGAGAGACAGATATATAGAAAGACAGTCAGACAAAAAGATAGATAGACAACAGACATGAAGATACATGTATGGACACTGTATATTGACTGTAATTTATGTCTGTTGTTGCTATGTATGTATGTATGTTGCTTTGGCAAATATTGCTGTGGGTTTTCTGTCAGTAATGAACAATTGAACTGACTTGAAAGAAACAGACAGAGGGATGGAAAGAGGCATCGAGAGAGAGAGAGATTGAGAGAGAGAGAGAGAGCGAGGGCTGTTTGCACCCATCCTTGTGTGAGCCCCACAGTTCATTGCTCCATTGATCTAACCACTCTCCTTCTCAGAGCCCGTAACCGCCGGCGATGCGAATGCGTAATGGCCAAGTTTACATCGCTGTCACTATCAGTTTACTGCCACGTCACCGTGGGCCCAAAACAACCGACACAAAATGGCAGAACCACCACCCCGCCAAGGCACTAACAGGAGAATATCTACATTCGAGCGATGTGCCGACACAAGCAAAAGGAGCATAGAGGATTCTGGGATATGTAGCATAATAGCTATGAATGAAAAATCAAAGGCAGGTTATACTAATCCTGTACAGAATTGCCTCTGTCAGCCCACATTTAGAGAGAGCTCACACTGAGGGAGAGTTTGGAGCTCCTCGGGTATCACACGATCGGAAGAAAGTACAAACTCACCAAAAATGTTCCGAGAAAGATAACAAGACTTGAACTGGGTTTAAAACTTTAAAATAAAAAAGTCTGACATTTCAGTATCAACAAAAAGAGACTGGAGGTATTGGAAGGTTTTTTTTTTAGAGAATTAACAGAGGACGTTATATTTTTAAAGTGGGTTGAAAAGCTGTCGAAAGTCAAATTCACACTGATAACGGGACACCTTTTAACACGCAAAGGTCTGAATGTCAGGCAAGGTTCACCAGGACCCTGGGTAGTGGAAAGAAGCCCACAGTCTGGGCTACACCACACGGAGCTGGGCACTCTCCAGACCTCTGCTCCCGATCTCCAGCCTTGAGGAGCCGTGGGGTGTGCAGATGCTTCCTCCAGCCAAACGCCGCTCCTCACTCATTCATTTACATCATGGGTCTGGGTGATGATGTAATCACTGAGCTCAGATAGTGAAGGAGCAAACATACTGAGACACCGAGGCCTTCATGACCTGCAGAAGGATACTGCATCTCCAGATTCCCAGACGATGTTGGGCTTAGTGGCTTGTTATAGTCATCAAGCTCTCATGCGTTTCTGAAGTGTCTTTTGTAGGAGACAGACAGTCTCTCAGCCCACTGCCAGGAGCATAAAGGAAAGAACAGACAGACTCTCATCCTGAGGAAGAAAATAAGATCCTTAAATTTCAATCATTGTGCTGTGGTGAAATGAAAATACAAGAACAAAGGCCGCTTGCTCGTCTCAAGGATGGTCGGAGAAAAAGAGACAGGAGAAGAGGATTCTCCTCCAGCACTTGGTTTCCGTGGTTTATGCTGGCTTGAGGCCAGGGCTCTGATTCTGAACCGGCGTTCCTGTGGGTCTGGGACCAGAATGGGAAAAATGACCCAGGACTGCATTCATCCTCACTTCTGCAGCTTGCTAAATGAATGAGCTCCCTGCCAGAATTTCTGTAGTTCACAGTCTTGCCAAAAGTTGTGTGCGATCTTTGTTTAACTGGGTAGTTTAGTCTGTCGGGCATTTTGAAACAGGCATTTTGAAAAAAAAACATAAAGTGAATTGCTTTGACAAGGAGCTGTCTTAATTATTGTTTTCTCTCCCTTGCACATTTTCTCCCATAAACCCTCTTTCTCTTGTTTTATCTCAACCCAGAAGCACCAGCTGTGGGGTGCAGGCCCAACAAATGTGGTCATGTGGTTTCAGTTCTTGCTCCGGGCTCGGATAAGACTGGAGTTTGAGTACGATCTGCTGATTAACGATTTGTAGTTAAGAGATCCGTTCAGCAGGCTCTTTGTGAAATAGTGGGGAATAATTTACTGTTGAAGATTTGACTGTGAGATATATTTCACATTCCTTTCAAATTTTACACCACAATGACAAACTTCTATGTCAGTTACAACACTGTCCACTCTTTCACATTCACCTGAGTGCCACACCCACCAAAACAAAGCGTGCTTAGTGTCCTCTCTGGACACCGTACAGAAACAGCCCCGGCGAATGCTTACAGCTATAAATAGATGAAGAGGAACTCGTTGGGCCCTTTCGCACCAGCGGGTTGTGATTGCCGCCACTCCACTGTCTCGGCAGGACGTGAGACAGGAACCTGTCAAGTGTCAATTTTTCCCGTCGCCGGCATTTCTCTCCCGCGCTCGGCTGGGCTTGATTGATAGGACGCACTGCGCTCTCCCGTTAATTTCATGCATTTTTAAACAGCTCCGCCATGGAAGCGGACCGTGAACTTATTTCCCAAAAAAAAAAAAAAACGCGGGCCGCCGTATTCTAATGGGAAAGGAGCAATGCTGGCTCAGCGTTTTGTATCGATTCAAGGTACTTCTCAGATGTTGCAGTGCATTGAAAAAAAACTTGGCAAGGCATTAAAAAAGAGAGAGAAAGAAAGACAGAACGATACTGCTTCCAAGGGCAAAAGTATGTGTGTGCTTATCTACAACAACAACAACAACAAGGTCATGAGCGATTGGCTGTTAATCTCTGACATGAGGTTGATAATTCAGAAATGATCGATCAGACGCAGTTATAGCTATTGAACTGTCAGAAACAAGAGGGGTCCCCGTGCCTGATATCCACCCGTTCATAAATCACTGGCTTTCCACTTCCTTGTTCATCATACAGATAAACCTCCATGGTTATTGTTGCCATGTATATTTTACAGAACAATAACTCAGGAGGGAGAAAAGAGGGTGTTTAATATTTCAGCATGCCTAGCACATAGCCGCGCTGAAGAAGCTTCTGGAATGTGGTGAAAGCGTAACAAGCCTTCAGCAGCTCCAGATTTCAAACCCGAAACAAGAGCTAGGGTTTGTGGGTGGGAATTGGGTGGGGGGGGATCTCTCAAGTATGCACAGAGAAGATGGAGAGGGGGGGTTCATATTGGCAGGTTTCTGAATTATTAAAGAACAAGCTCTCCTTTTCCCATTGCTGACAATCATTGGAATCACTTGGCTTTGTTCGTTGTGCTCACCGTATATGCAAACAGCATAACCTTGACAACAAGCTAAATGACAAAATATTAATTATCAAAGACCACGGTACGATGGCGCTCCTCTCCAGCGAAAAGGGGCCTCTGCCGCTCTCTCTCTCTCTCAGGCAGGCTGTTTATCCTGGCATGAGATGCTTTTTGTTTTGATTTTTCATTGACATGGCTATCTTTGTCAACGAAAAGGAGCATGTTAAAACTCCAGAATGGTGCTTGATTGATCTGTTTAACCGCAACTGTGAAAACTCCCTAAACAAGGATGCACAAAACTCAGCCCAAAGCAGAAAGGCCCATATCATGCATTATGTTTACTTCTGTTCCTTTTTTTAAAAAAATCATGTACATTGCAGGCAAAAGTGGAAATAAACATGACGATCTTGAGCTTTTCTAATTGGCTATAAACAATGAAATTTTTTCTCTTCCTAAGCAATGGACTTGCATATCCTGGAGTTAAACCTGCAGACACTGCCCCCTCCAGGACTGGAGTTAAACCTGCAGACCCTGCGGCCCTCCAGGACTGGAGTTAAACCTGCAGACCCCGCGGGTTTGAGACCCCTGCTGTGAGACATCAGGTTCTGGGCCGGTTCCCTGGGAGAGGAAATGCGCAGACCGCTGTATGCCAGCTGAACTGCAGCAAAACTGTTATTCTCTTCACAGTCAATCACAGGGTGGCCCATTGTGGGGCGGCGGACTGCAGAATCGGTCGAGCGGAGCACATTGATACGCCAACACAGAGCATAAAAAGCCTTATGAAGTGGAAATAATAATAATAATAATAATAATAATAATATACCTGGCATTAACCAAAGACAAGATTCAATCAATATCTTTATTTAACTATGGATGAGATTCATTCAACATCCTTACTTAACAATGGACAAGATTCAATCAACAACCTTATTTAACTATTGACAAGAGTCAATCAACATCTTTACATAACTATGGATGAGATTCAATCAACATCTTTACTTAACAATGGACAAGATTAAATCAACATCTTTACTTAACAATGGACAAGATTCAATCAACATCTTTACTTAACAGTGGACGAGATTCAATAAACATCTTTACTTACCTATGGATGAGATTCAATCAATATCTTTACGCACCTAAGGATCAGATTCAGTCATCTTCTGTCCAGAAACATTCAGTCAACATCTTTACGAAACAAAGGACACGATTAAATCAAAATCTTCATTTAATACTACATCTTTGTATTGACAAATACAAGTATTAATGTTGTTTTCTTCACAAGCAGAGTTTGCTGAGTTGATGACATATATGAATTTGTAGCATGATAGCTATGTTATATCATATCACTGGTGACCCTAACTGGGCTGCTTTAAAGTAGCATCAAAGCTTAACGCTTAACTACTTTCCTGTCTGGGGTAGCAGTGCAGTGTAATGGTTACGGAGCTGGACTTGCAAACCCCCAAAGGCACTGCAGTTGTACCCTTGAGCAATGCACTTACCCTGAGTTGCTTCAGCTGTATAAATGGATAGAGTACAGAAATGTGAACCGTGTAAGTCGCTCTGGATAAGAGCATCATCTAAAGGCCTGCATGTAATGTAGATGTAAATATGGTAGCCACTGCCGAAGACCCGGTAATGAAAGTTGATGGAAGTTGTGATGAGTTTACGGTGAAAACTTTTCACTGTTTTTCTGAAACTGCGAGGCATGGACTGACTCCGAAGCTCATATCCTCCACAAACATCACCTGGGCTAAGAGCAATCAGCGCTAATGACAGCGCAAAGATACCGCACTGCCGCCTGCCCACTGTCTGCTACCCATTAGCCTGTTAGCAGGACGTTATCAAATCATTACTCATTTATTTTACACTCCCTCGCTAACATGCTAATGGACAGAGCCCTGCCTGGTTGTTATTCTGCAGGCGGAGAGCAGAGCCGTAACCCTGCCTGGTCCTTGGAGCGACAGCACAGCATTTGTATGCAGACGCTACATGAGCCCAGCAGGCCACAGAAATCCAGGCAGGTTTGAGTTCAGCTTAGGGAAAAAAAAAAACAATTATTGTGTGGAAAGTTATCATGGTGCATGGAGAGAAAACAGAAGTTGTGAAGGCTCAAAATAAGGGGCTTATAACAAGTATTATATGTGTTTCAGGGTATTATTCTGTTTCATTATTCCTCTTAATAGTGGCAAAAATCATTCAGCTGTATTTGTCTGAGTGACTTCAATTTAAAAATGGGGATGATATTGGTATGGCTTTCATTCACCTGTAAGGTAAACAGCTGTGGCTCTGTGTTAATGTGTATGTGTAAGGGAGTATGAATGAGTAAGTGAGTGTGTACATCAGTATGTGCATGCATGCATGTGTGTGTGTGAGTGTGTGTGTGTGTGTGAATGTGTGTGTGTGTGTGTGTGTGTGTTAGCATGTGCATGTATTTATGGGTGTGTGTGTATGAGTGTGTGTGTGAGTGTGTGTGTGTGTGTGAATGTGTGTGTGAGTGTGTGTGTGAGTGTGTGTGTGTGCGTGTGAGTGTGTGTGTGTGTGTGTGTGTGTGTGTGTGTGTGTGTTGTGAGTGTGGTGTGTGGGGGGTGTGAGTGTGTGTGTGTGTGTGTGTGTGTGTGAGTGTGTGTGTGTGTGTGTGTGTGAGTGTGTGTGGTGGTGTGTGTGTCTGTGTGTGTGAGTGTGTGTGTGTTGTGAGTGTGTGTGTGTGTGTGTGTTGTGTGTGTGTGTGTGTGTGTGTGTGAGTGTGTGTGTGTGAGTGTGTGCGTTTTTTTATGCACGAGCGCAGCGTATTTGTGCATGCATGCACTCATGGGCACGCTCACAGATGTGCAGGTGCAGGAGGGGAGTGTGTCTCTGGGGTTTTCTGAGGAGAACGGTGGAGCGGGGGGGTCCTTCATTTCAAACACGCAGCAGGTGCACTCTGGGAGCTGCTCTGAGTGATTGAGTGCACAGGGATATTGAAAGGCACCGACACAAAGCAATATTAATGCCACATTTCTCATGTGAAGGGAGGGTGGCAGGAGCAGCTTAACACCCTCTCCAGCTGAACATACTTCCTGATTTTACCCTGTATGACCTCTAACCTCTTCTTCAGAGGTCGGAGGTCATACTCCATGTGACTGCATGGCAGCCTCCTGTTTATTCCCATGGTCAAAGGCCCGTCGTGATCGGCAGCACTTCAGGAATTGGCTGGTGACAGGGTTAATTACCTTTTCCAGCTCACTGAATCAAAGAAGACAAACTCAAAAAGAAGAACCTCACAGCTCGCTCCAGTGCTCTGTGTGTTTCAGTTTGGCTCCGGATAGCAAAAAAAAAAGGCATTTTAGCAATAGCAGTAGTAACAGCAGTGGTGGCAGTTTTAGAGAGCTGAAGCAGTAGCAGCCATTGTAGCAAACGGCTTTGTTCTCTCGCGTGCGCGGTATAGAGCAGGACTCAGGAGGTTAGACTCTGCATAGCCGTGTCTTTGCTGTGTTTCTGCCCCACACTCTGACTGACAGCGGCTGACCCCAGCATGACCTCTGCGTCCGAATCGCCTCACCTCATCCCTGTGCTAGTCTGTCTGCACTGCCCTTTTGCCTGCACTGGGGCTGAGTGTGTGTGTTGTGCATGTGTGTGTGTGAGAGAGAGAGAGAGAAAGAGAGAGAGTATATCAGATATAGTGTGTTGAAGGAAGGAAAAGAAGGGCAGAATTATTGTAGAAACTGGAACTGGTGGGCCTTATCGAAACACACTTAGAGGAGTGTCTGTTTCCATGATCATGTATTTTTTGCCACACTATGAATGATCACTGTCTTTTCAGTCAACCTGAAAAATGTGTTTTAAACATTTAAGCATTTAAACATTAGAATGATCATGCAACATGTGATGGACAAAATCTCAAAATTGTGATCGCTGTGAGCAAAATATTCTTAAAATGGATTTTGTTTTTCCATTTTGCTGACAATATGACATATGCTCACTGAGGAAAGTTTAGGAAACTCCATGTATGTGTGGCAGCAGAAGTACAGAGGGACTGTCTGCTCTTGTTGGGACAATGTGATGTAATGACAACAGAAATAACCATAATAATCAGTGGTAGGCATTGGTCTGGACCAATCGCTGTGTTCTCCTGTAAAGAGCACAATCTTTTGATTGGTTTAAACAAGTCAGTGACTGACAGCTAATTCTACGTCTAACTTAGGTCAGTGCCTTCTACCTTGATGAACAGTCAGCAGGGGAGAAACAATCCCATCACGTCAAACATCAAAAGCCACTGAGCATAAAGCTCTGCGAAATGGCTGAGTAATTAAAAGATAATAAAATCAATGCCAATTCACAAGTTGATTTTGAAGGGTGTTGACTTTCTTGGGCATGGAAACTGACAGATGCAATTTGGTTTGGAAATTGTTCACGACACAAATTTCCAAACATTAACTTGACAAAAAGTAAATATATTAATAAAAAAAGGCTCTCTCCTTTCTGTTGATCCATTTGAAAAACCTCAACATAAACCTTCAGGAACAGAGCTTGTGAAGCAGCTAGCTAATGTGACAACGTGCTAACATGCTAAAGCACACCTTCACCACCCCACCATGTTTCATAACAGGCTCTTTTTCCAGGCAGCCATGTTTAGAGTGGCAGATTACCGCTGGGTTTTGGCTGCAGGTTAACCTCAGCACGTTCACATGTACGCTACATACACATGCCTGCCTGACAGAGTTGCAATTGGGGATTTTCACTGAAACACAAACACAAACGCACCACAAACAATAAGTTATTCATACTTCACCCCCTCTCAGCTTTGCTGTGCCTGAATGTCAAACCCGTGACGATAACCCCAGGGGTGGGGGGGGGGGGGTGGTTGCTTGTTGCTTTTAGAATTCCCTCATCAACTACGCACTCCAGAGGACAGGCCTCGGAGCGTTAAATAAGGAACTAACGGCGTTTCCCCAACACGCTCAATATCTCCCTGGAGCGTTTTCCTATAAAATAAACTCAGCCGTCTACGCAAACTCCCCCTGCAGCAGTTCCTCGCGTAATTTCATACACAGTTTCTGGCAGAGTTAAGTTTCCTAGCGCCACAACATCACAGCACAATGCTCTCTCTCTCTCTCTCACGGGGTGCTGAAGAAATTTAAATGCATGATTTTTGTCTGCGGAAATTACCATACTCCCCTCCCTGGCAGCAGCGAGAGGCAGAGCTGGAATTTTACAGAAGAGAAGCCAAGGATGGCGGGGGTACAAGCTGAAGTAATAGTCTCAGAGCGGCCGCTGACAAGTTCATTTGTATATAATTACTTACACTCCTCGCATAAGAAACAGACATTTGTCACCGTGACACTTGGATTCCGAGCGAGATTAATACATTATATCCATGGCTTTATAGTGCCTATCATCAATTTCGCTCTCTCTTTTTCTCTCTCTCTCACTCTTTTAGCGTGGGCCCTACCTGCATGCTACAGACCGCAAGCTGCGTGTGGGGCCTGCAGGTAGAGTGGGACAGGTGTAAGAGCTGAGGGGGGTCCCCCTAATTTCTAGCATAATGGATTGGTGGGCCAAACCAGGCTCTCTTTCGACGGCTGCTCTCATTGCGGCGCTGCGATGCCGCAGACCCACAGGAGCTGAACGTAAGTCACATGACCCAGGAGCTGAGAGTAAGTCACATGACACAGTCCTCATCCGCTTCGCTCTATCTCCTTCCACACCTGTAGCTCCACATGCATTTTTTAAATCAAACAGCTGAAGTGAAGAAAAGCGTCATTGACATAAATCCCCTCAGTCTGCAGCTCTAATGTAAACTCCAAATTGGGGAAAAGCGATGTTTTAAGAAACAGGAATGCATATATCAGCGCAGAAATGCGCTCGTTGCACTCCATGGTGTCCTATTAGTCAGTCCTCATTGAGGAGCTGAGAGCAGATGGGTTTCCATCTACAGTGCGTGCCTCAAACTCCCTCTGCGGGGACTTCCATAATACTCATGGGAGATTTTCCATATCTGCATAACACATCAGTCACACTGAACACAGGGAAACACAACGGTATTCCACACATAACTGCATATATTCACATGGAAATTTACACACGACGGCTATACCGTTTCCTCCTTAGACTACAGACGTCCCCACTCCTCTCAGAGATTGAGCAGAAGGTGGTGTCAGAGATTGAAGGTGGTGTCAGAGTGCTGTAGCTGAAGGTGGTGTCAGAGATTGAAGGTGGTGTGAGAGTGCTGTAGCTGAAGGTGGTGTCAGAGATTGAAGGTGGTGTCAGAGTGCTGTAGCTGAAGGTGGTGTCAGAGATTGAGCTGAAGGTGGTGTCAGAGTGCTGTAGCTGAAGGTGGTGTCAGAGATTGAAGGTGGTGTCAGAGTGCTGTAGCCGAAGGTGGTGTCAGAGATTGAGCTGAAGGTGGTGTCAGAGTGCTGTAGCCGAAGGTGGTGTCAGAGATTGAGCTGAAGGTGGTGTCAGAGTGCTGTAGCCGAAGGTGGTGTCAGAGATTGAGCTGAAGGTGGTGTCAGAGATTGAGCTGAAGGTGGTGTCAGAGTGCTGTAGCTGAAGGTGGTGTCAGAGATTGAGCTGAAGGTGGTGTCAGAGTGCTGTAGCTGAAGGTGGTGTCAGAGTGCTGTAGCCGAAGGTGGTGTCAGAGATTGAGCTGAAGGTGGTGTCAGAGATTGAGCTGAAGGTGGTGTCAGAGTGCTGTAGCTGAAGGTGGTGTCAGGGATTGAGCTGAAGGTGGTGTCAGAGTGCTGTAGCTGAAGGTGGTGTCAGAGATTGAGCTGAAGGTGGTGTCAGAGTGCTGTAGCTGAAGGTGGTGTCAGAGATTGAGCTGAAGGTGGTGTCAGAGTGCTGTAGCCGAAGGTGGTGTCAGAGATTTAGCTGAAGGTGGTGGCAGAGTGCTGTAGCTGAAGGTGGTGTCAGAGATTGAGCTGAAGGTGGTGTCAGAGTGCTGTAACTGAAGGTGGTGTCAGAGTGCTGTAACTGAAGGTGGTGTCAGAGATTGAGCTGAAGGTGGTGTCAGAGTGCTGTAGCTGAAGGTGGTGTCAGAGTGCTGTAGCTGAAGGGTGGTGTCAGAGATTGGGCTGAAGGTGGTGTCAGAGTGCTGGAGCTGAAGGTGGTGTCAGAGATGGAGCTGAAGGTGGTGTCAGAGTGCTGTAGCTGAAGGTGGTGTCAGAGATTGAGCTGAAGGTGGTGTCAGAGTGCTGTAGCTGAAGGTGGTGTCAGAGATTGAGCTGAAGGTGGTGTCAGAGTGCTGTAGCTGAAGGTGGTGTCAGAGATTGAGCTGAAGGTGGTGTCAGAGTGCTGTAGCTGAAGGTGGTGTCAGAGATTGAGCTGAAGGTGGTGTCAGAGTGCTGTAGCTGAAGGTGGTGTCAGAGATTGAGCTGAAGGTGGTGTCAGAGTGCTGTAGCTGAAGGTGGTGTCAGAGATTGAGCTGAAGGTGGTGTCAGAGTGCTGTAGCTGAAGGTGGTGTCAGAGATTGAGCTGAAGGTGGTGTCAGAGTGCTGTAGCTGAAGGTGGTGTCAGAGATTGAGCTGAAGGTGGTGTCAGAGTGCTGTAGCTGAAGGTGGTGTCAGAGTGCTGTAGCTGAAGGTGGTGTCAGAGATTTAGCTGAAGGTGGTGTCAGAGATTGAGCTGAAGGTGGTGGCAGAGTGCTGTAGCTGAAGGTGGTGTCAGAGATTGAGCTGAAGGGGGTGTCAGAGTGCTGTAGCTGAAGGTGGTGTCAGAGATTTAGCTGAAGGTGGTGTCAGAGTGCTGTAGCTGAAGGTGGTGTCAGAGATTGAGCTGAAGGTGGTGTCAGAGTGCTGTAGCCGAAGGTGGTGTCAGAGATTTAGCTGAAGGTGGTGGCAGAGTGCTGTAGCTGAAGGTGGTGTCAGAGATTGAGCTGAAGGTGGTGTCAGAGTGCTGTAACTGAAGGTGGTGTCAGAGTGCTGTAACTGAAGGTGGTGTCAGAGATTGAGCTGAAGGTGGTGTCAGAGTGCTGTAGCTGAAGGTGGTGTCAGAGTGCTGTAGCTGAAGGTGGTGTCAGGGATTGAGCTGAAGGTGGTGTCAGAGTGCTGTAGCTGAAGGTGGTGTCAGAGATTGAGCTGAAGGTGGTGTCAGAGTGCTGTAGCTGAAGGTGGTGTCAGAGATTGAGCTGAAGGTGGTGTCAGAGTGCTGTAGCTGAAGGTGGTGTCAGAGATTGAGCTGAAGGTGGTGTCAGAGTGCTGTAGCTGAAGGTGGTGTCAGAGATTGAGCTGAAGGTGGTGTCAGAGTGCTGTAGCTGAAGGTGGTGTCAGAGATTGAGCTGAAGGTGGTGTCAGAGTGCTGTAGCTGAAGGTGGTGTCAGAGATTGAGCTGAAGGTGGTGTCAGAGTGCTGTAGCTGAAGGTGGTGTCAGAGATTGAGCTGAAGGTGGTGTCAGAGTGCTGTAGCTGAAGGTGGTGTCAGAGATTGAGCTGAAGGTGGTGTCAGAGTGCTGTAGCTGAAGGTGGTGTCAGAGATTGAGCTGAAGGTGGTGTCAGAGTGCTGTAGCTGAAGGTGGTGTCAGAGATTGAGCTGAAGGTGGTGTCAGAGTGCTGTAGCTGAAGGTGGTGTCAGAGATTGAGCTGAAGGTGGTGTCAGAGAGCTGTAGCTGAAGGTGGTGTCAGAGATTGAGCTGAAGGTGGTGTCAGAGAGCTGTAGCTGAAGGTGGTGTCAGAGAGCTGTAGCTGCCTGAGAAACCATTGTTATTTGAATGAATTTTTACGGAGAGGAGTGTGTCGGTCAGGGTGGGGGGTTAGGGGTGTGCTTTTGGTGATGGGTGGAGGATGACTCCCCCAGTGATGCGACGGATCCTTCCCCTTGTCCATTCGCTTGTTCCTGTCGTTTTTCTGGAGGCGTTTTGCGAGCGCTGGCTCAGCAGGACAGGCCCTTCCCGAGCAGAACCCCATCACCGTCATTACGCCGCCTTCCCTGAACCACTGCCAGTTTTTTTCTCCTTTTTTTTGAGTTTGGCACGTCGATTTGGCAGCCTGACTTTAGGCCAGGGGGGTGTGGGCACTGGGGGGGTTGTGGGGGGGGTCATTCCAGGCTTCATTAAGGGAATCGGTTCTTAATGGACACTGTGGCTGGAGTAGCGGGTGATTAATACAGCGTTTGGCCGTGTACGGGGTTCACTCCCTCCAGCCCCTCTTTCACTGCCATTTTACACCTTTCTCACACAACGATGCGAAACAGATCTTTCGCTCACAAATTACGGCAAAAGCAAATGAGATTGGGTGACAAGCGGGTAATGTCTCCAAATTTATGATGAGGAGCTTAAAACTGCCGTTCACTCACAGGATCACTGTACCCCATACACAAACACAACCAATCACACTGCTGTTCACTGGCAGGATCACTGTACCCCATACACAAACACAACCAATCACATTGCTGTTCACTGGCAGGATCACTGTACCCCATACACAAACACAACCAATCACACTGCTGTTCACTGGCAGGATCACTGTACCCCATACACAAACACAACCAATCACACTGCTGTTCACTGGCAGGATCACTGTACCCCATACACAAACACAACCAATCACATTGCTGTTCACTGGCAGGATCACTGTACCCCATACACAAACACAACCAATCACACTGCTGTTCACTGGCAGGATCACTGTACCCCATACACGAACACAACCAATCACACTGCTGTTCACTGGCAGGATCACTGTACCCCATACACAAACACAACCAATCACACTGCTGTTCACTGGCAGGGTCACTGTACCCCATACACAAACACAACCAATCGCACTGCTGTTCACTCTGGTTTTTCCACACAACTTCACCATTACCAGCACAAGGGGTGGGGGTGGGGGGGGGGGGTTCTGAACAGAGGTGTCACTCAGATCTGCTCCTCCTGCTAAAGATCCATGGAGGAACATTCATTGAGTTGGCCGCTCAAGGACGCATCGGCTCGAAACATGGCCAACCTCAGCCTTACACATATTCACTATCTGCTACAGCATGTCCAGCTGTACCGACGAGCTGACGAGGTTATTTCTACATACAAACATTGACATGCCGGACAGAGACATCAAGGGGAGCCCGCTTTGAATGAGAGGACTTAGGGTGCACTGAATGAGAGGACTTAGGGTGCACTGAATGAGAGGACTTAGGGTGCACTGAATGGGAGTACTTCGGGCGCACTGAATGAGAGGACTTAGGGTGCACTGAATGAGAGGACTTAGGGTGCACTGCCCCTCACAAGCCAAAGAGCGGACACCCATGGACTGCTAGGAGTCTGATTCATCCTGGGAAAGAGCTGGGAGAATCAGAGTATTGATGAAGTGTTTCAGAGTACGATCCTGGATCAGTTTTGCTTTTTAGCTCAGGAAGAATTAGGCGATGATATAGGCAGGAGAAACATGATCATAGATCAACGCTTCTACACTGAAAACGGGCCGTAAGCTTGGGGCAGTTTTTCATTTTTATTTAACAGTGGGTCACAGATTTAGGATACGGGCAGTGGGAACCTGATCTTAGATCAGCACTTCTGCACTGCAGAGTTTTACGGGGTATTGGGTAAAGTTAGGATATGAGTGGGAATAACTGATCCCAGGTCAGTGCTCTCGCTCTGGAGGCACAATGCAGGCTCTGATCTGCATGTCATTCATTTATCTCCAGCAAACTCACAGCCGAGTGCTGCGCTGTGTTCTCAAACAGCTCTTCAAGCGAAGCAGGGATACACTGACAGGGTCCTTTACTCCTGTCTTAATGGGCTTTTGCTGGAGATTCAGTATTTAAAGCGGAGTTAACTAAGGGGGGGGTTGAGAGAGAGATCGGCGGAGCAGAGCGATCTCTGAAACAGCTTTCATCAGCAGGCTGCTGGAGAGACAGCCATTAGAGCTCTTTAACACCGTGTTGATGATAATAGCACCTCTCGCTCTCTTGCTCTGCCCTCTCTCACTCACTCAATCTCTGCTTTCCCCCTTCTACTCTTTTTCCACTAACACGCTCAAGAGGTTTTCCAAGACCCTCAGTTACAAATCAACCCTGCTTTTTCAGACACGTAAACACATATTCACACACACAGATACACACACACACACACACACACTCACTGACACACAAACATATTCAAACACACACACAAACATTCACAATCACATACACATGTGCACACAGACACCACTGACCATCTGTACGCACGCATAACTGCTGTGGGAGCGCATAGCATCTCATTATTACACAGTTACACATCCTCACTGTGTGTTATTACACTGCTATAAACCATTATTACAGATATACATCGTTAGAATTCATTATTACAGCACAATTCATCATTATTACAGAGGCATGCCCGTCATTTGTTATTACAGTGTTTTTATTATTTAGTAATACATCAAATTTGTGTTTGTTACAATGCTGTAAATCATTATTTAAAGGTCACATTTCCTTATGTTATAATACAGCAGTGCAACCCTTTTTGGGGGGTCTTTAAAGTATTGCAGTTACTCAGCATTTTTCTATACCGATGATTCATTGTCTGCCATCAGTCAGACGATGTTGTGATCAACAAGGTTTTGGGAAATAGAAAGGAATGCTCTGTCAATTACGCTCCGCCATGCCTCCTAACTCTTCACCCCCAGTGATCAGCTACGTCATGGTTTTGTGTTCCGGCACATTCTGCTCTCCCTCTCAGGAGCTCCATGTGTGCAAACCTGTGGGTGTGAGGCCAATTAACACGACTAAGAGCTGTTCTGTAAACTCAAATCCCCTGTTTAACGCAGTCTGACAGAATACTTTAAAAAAACAACAAAACACAAAACCTATTCTCAAAAGAAACACCCTCACCTTTCATTAATTCACCTCGTTTACATAAATATCTGCTCCCATCGTATCCCAGAACCTGCTCCCGTATGCTCCCCGCACTCAAACAGAATTCATTTATACATAAACAGCCGCTTCCCACAGCCTGAAGTAAAAGTGTGGTGTTTTTTTAGAAGCTTCTTAATACACCACGCAGAAGTTACACTTTTTGTTTGATGTTGGGTGTGTTAAAAAGAACCGTTCAGACTCACATTATTTCTGGACTCTAATGAAAACGGTGATGTCAATACAAATTTTCTAGCCTTAAAAGATGTGCTTTGTGGCTTCTCCTGTAATAGGGAAATTTCCCCTGGCATTTAGGCGGTGCAGAAGCTTATGAATTCCTCTACGATCCTTAATGCACATCACCTTATCTCCCACAGGCAGGCCCGGGACGCTAACTTTGCTAATCCTCTCTCTTTCCTCACACCTTCCGCCATCTTATTTCAGGACGGCCTGAGGGTGATGGCACCGCCACCATCAGCGTCCCAGATCTCTTATCGTCATGGTGTTCCCCTTAGCACCTTCAAGAAGATTCCCATGGACTCCCATCTTTTATTTGTTTACCTTCCTGCAGTATGTTAGCTTAGCCGGCTTAGACTCACTGAGCTTACACACCTGCAGTATGTTAGCTTAGCCAGCTTAGGCAAACTGAGTTTACACACCTGCAGTACATTAGCTTAGCCGGTTTAGGCACACTGAGTTTACACACCTGCAGTACGTTAGCTTAGCCGGCTTAGGCAAACTGAGTTTACACACCTGCAGTACATTAGCTTAGCTGGCTTAGGCACACTGAGTTTACACACCTGCAGTACATTAGCTTAGCTGGCTTAGGCACACTGAGTTTACACACCTGCAGTATGTTAGCTTAGCCAGCTTAGGCAAACTGAGTTTACACACCTGCAGTACATTAGCTTAGCTGGCTTAGGCACACTGAGTTTACACACCTGCAGTACGTTAGCTTAGCCGGCTTAGGCAAACTGAGTTTACACACCTGCAGTATGTTAGCTTAGCCGGTTTAGGCACACTGAGTTTACACACCTGCAGTACATTAGCTTAGCCAGCTTAGGCAAACTGAGTTTACACACCTGCAGTACATTAGCTTAGCTGGCTTAGGCACACTGAGTTTACACACCTGCAGTACGTTAGCTTAGCCGGCTTAGGCAAACTGAGTTTACACACCTGCAGTATGTTAGCTTAGCCGGTTTAGGCACACTGAGTTTACACACCTGCAGTACATTAGCTTAGCTGGCTTAGGCACACTGAGTTTACACACCTGCAGTACGTTAGCTTAGCCGGCTTAGGCAAACTGAGTTTACACACCTGCAGTACATTAGCTTAGCTGGCTTAGGCACACTGAGTTTACACACTTGCAGTACATTAGCTTAGCCAGCTTAGGCACACTGAGTTTACACGCTGAAACTTCATGGTATTTCCTTGCATTTTCCCTTTTCCCCGGAGTTAGGGAATCACTTTCCTTTTTTCGCCATTGCCTCTAGGTTTCATTTAGTGTGGATTAGGGAACCAGGCTTGGGGTAACTCAAAGGGTGCAGGTTTGATTCCCAGGAGGGTCACTGTGGCTTTTCCAGGACCATGGTTCATCTTAATTGCTTCAGTACAGGGGCAATCAGAATTGTTTCATTCAATATCCAGTGGTATATATATGCAAAATGCAGACACTCCAGATACTTGTGAATAATGTTATTTTTATATTTTAAATGGAATTAGATAAATCCAGCTTGTTGAGCTAATGCTGAAATCATGCCAAATGTCTCACCTTATAAAGAGACATAAAAAATGAAGTTCAAAGTTATAAAATCAGAGCTGAAAAGAAGAACATAGTGTGGCTCAGACACACATAAAAGGGCTTTCATCTTGAGCAAACGTGTAGGTGTACATACATACTGGTGCTGCCTCTGAACATAAGATCACTCCAGAAAACAGGAGAGGTAGAGGGAAACTCCATTCTTTATCCAATTCCCTCCCCACCACGATTAATTTCAGAGTACCCAAACTCTCAATTTCATTTCCCAGCACTTGAGAAATAAACCTATGCTATGAGCACATTGATTAATTTCCTCATGATTCATATCTGTAAAATGTATTTTTTTATTCTGACTGTTTGGAGAATCTGTTGAGATGTAATAATGGGTTATGTATGAGAGTAGCGGCAGAAGCAGAAGACTTCAAACATGCGGCTGCACAAGGGAAACATCTCCTATATATTTTGTCACCCGACGAAATCAGCATATTCATGAAGCCAGCCAGCTTAGTGAGAACAAATTTCTGCAGCTTCCACTGTAATCACGGGAGGATGTTCTCCCCGATGTTTATTTAGTTTAAAACTTTCACCCATATCCCACAATCCAACAGGGCGTGTCATTGTTTATCCCCCTCGTTTGACTCTGGGAAATGCACCTCTATGGCGAGCTGAGGAAATGCAATACTGTTTAATTACATCACCTCCTTCAGAGTTATTTTTTATGATAATCTCACTTTCTCTGCAGATTCCTGGTTATATGAATATGATATAAATTATGTCAGTGTTAAAGGAACACAGCAGATAACGGGAAACATAAATGAAGGAATCCACGTTCTTAGCCGCATGTTTGGCAGGTCTGCATGTGTGCTGTACCAGTGATCACATACATACCTGTGATCAGGTACCTGTGCTTGCAAAATGTGATGCTTTTTAAGTTTTCCCAGCTCCACAGCCAGCAACTCCACCATTACATTGTATGTTACAATTGTTTATCAGATGCTCACATCCAGAGCAGCCACACCACCCTGTACCCTTCAACTGCCACACTGCTGAAGCTAAGCAGCCACACCACCCTGTACCCTTCAACTGCCACACTGCTGAAGCTAAGCAGCCACACCACCCTGTACCCTTCTACTGACACACTGCTGAAGCTAAGCAGCCACACCACCCTGTACCCTTCTACTGTCACACTGCTGAAGCTAAGCAGCCACACCACCCTGTACCCTTCTACTGTCACACTGCTGAAGCTAAGCAGCCACACCACCCTGTACCCTTCTACTGTCACACTGCTGAAGCTAAGCAGCCACACCACCCTGTACCCTTCTACTGTCACACTGCTGAAGCTAAGCAGCCACACCACCCTGTACCCTTCTACTGTCACACTGCTGAAGCTAAGCAGCCACACCACCCTGTACCCTTCTACTGTCACACTGCTGAAGCTAAGCAGCCACACCACCCTGTACCCTTCTACTGTCACACTGCTGAAGCTAAGCAGCCACACCACCCTGTACCCTTCTACTGTCACACTGCTGAAGCTAAGCAGCCACACCACCCTGTACCCTTCTACTGCCACACTGCTGAAGCTAAGCAGCCACACCACCCTGTACCCTTCTACTGTCACACTGCTGAAGCTAAGCAGCCACACCACCCTGTACCCTTCTACTGTCACACTGCTGAAGCTAAGCAGCCACACCACCCTGTACCCTTCTACTGTCACACTGCTGAAGCTAAGCAGCCACACCACCCTGTACCCTTCTACTGCCACACTGCTGAAGCTAAGCAGCCACACCACCCTGTACCCTTCTACTGTCACACTGCTGAAGCTAAGCAGCCACACCACCCTGTACCATTCTACTGTCACACTGCTGAAGCTAAGCAGCCACACCACCCTGTACCCTTCTACTGTCACACTGCTGAAGCTAAGCAGCCACACCACCCTGTACCCTCCTACTGCCACACTGCTGAAGCTAAGCAGCCACACCACCCTGTACCCTTCTACTGTCACACTGCTGAAGCTAAGCAGCCACACCACCCTGTACCCTTCTACTGTCACACTGCTGAAGCTAAGCAGCCACACCACCCTGTACCCTTCTACTGTCACACTGCTGAAGCTAAGCAGCCACACCACCCTGTACCCTTCTACTGACACACTGCTGAAGCTAAGCAGCCACACCACCCTGTACCCTTCAACTGCCACACTGCTGAAGCTAAGCAGCCACACCACCCTGTACCCTTCTACTGTCACACTGCTGAAGCTAAGCAGCCACACCACCCTGTACCCTTCTACTGTCACACTGCTGAAGCTAAGCAGCCACACCACCCTGTACCCTTCTACTGTCACACTGCTGAAGCTAAGCAGCCACACCACCCTGTACCCTTCTACTGCCACACTGCTGAAGCTAAGCAGCCACACCACCCTGTACCCTTCTACTGTCACACTGCTGAAGCTAAGCAGCCACACCACCCTGTACCCTTCTACTGTCACACTGCTGAAGCTAAGCAGCCACACCACCCTGTACCCTTCTACTGTCACACTGCTGAAGCTAAGCAGCCACACCACCCTGTACCCTTCTACTGTCACACTGCTGAAGCTAAGCAGCCACACCACCCTGTACCCTTCTACTGTCACACTGCTGAAGCTAAGCAGCCACACCACCCTGTACCCTTCTACTGACACACTGCTGAAGCTAAGCAGCCACACCACCCTGTACCCTTCAACTGCCACACTGCTGAAGCTAAGCAGCCACACCACCCTGTACCCTTCTACTGTCACACTGCTGAAGCTAAGCAGGTGCAGGTTTAGTGAGCACTTAAATGAGAGACCTCATGGGAAAGCTAAGTTGCTGCTGAGGTATTGGACGTCCCACACTCTTCCCCATCATGGCGATGGGGACATCATGCTGTAGATGGCATCCTAAGGGTTCCATAGCTCTTAAATGAGGGGCGTGTTGACTCTGGTTTCCTGGTAAAATTACCATAGAAACGGCTCTTCACGGCTGGCCACTGAAACAGCCCCTGCATCTGATTGGCTGCACTTGCAATCCCAGGCAACACCCCTTCACTATGATTCCCCAGATCACAGAACTGACCTCCCAGGCTGTATAAATAAACCAAAATGCTGCTATCTCTCTTTTTCTCCTTCCCTTTCCCTCTCTGTCTCCCTCTGTCTTTCTTTATCCTTTTGATTGTAGGTTCAATAGGAAGGTTCAAAGGCAGAAGTCAAATAATGGCAGGGAAAAAATCGGAGATCATTAAAAAAAAAAAGAAGGACACAAACTGGCAGGATCTCACCTGCTCACCTGTGTGACCTGTCGCTAGGACACAGGATGTCGGGAGAGCCCCGCAGTGCCCCTCCCCCCCGCGTATCCTGGAGAGGGAGAGCCAGCTGGAGGAGCTCCAGGGTACAGGCACTGCCTCGAGCATCCCCCTCCCCAACTGGAGCAGAATCTCATTCACTATTGATCATTCCTGAAGGGCTGAGTGAGACAACACATGTCAGAGCAAGTGTCCATTTCGCCCCATTCCCCCGTCCCACTTCCAACACCCCTGCAAACTTCAGAAATGAAATCTTACTTTCTCTCTTATGTTTGAAGAAATGCATTATGATTCTCTGAGACCGTCTTATAACTTATTCATTGTACTGCAGTAGTGTGACTTGCAGGGTTGTCATGGCGAGAGGTATGACAGCGTGTGGCGTATCGCGGCAGAGACAGGAAAGAGTGTGAGGCCCTGGAGCAGCCAGCGTTCACACTGAGCGCACTCTCAGGTTATCATTACTGTTTCTCCCCATAATAATTATCCCTTCTTTAGATCTACATCACAGACAAGTAACACACAAGTTTTCACCTTCAGCTTCCCAGTGAGTGCTATGTGTGTGTGTGCATGGTTGTGTGCGTGTTTGTGTGTGTGTGTGTGTGTGTGTGTGTGTGAGTGTGTGAGTGTGTGTGTGTGTGAACAGGTCTCTGTTCTATGAGGTTGCAATCTCAATGACAGAACCTATACAAGATGTATGAAGTAAAATCAATGAAATCCTCTCACTGTACACTGAAAAAGTTTGAATGAAACCTGGCACCAAATACTGTATGTGTCTTATAGAGAAAAGTCTTCAGACTACAGATGTTAAAACGGTCTTTGAGGACTTTGATCTGTTAACTGAAAGTTAAAACAAGTTGCAGTATGAAAAGAGTGCCCCAAGCAGATACACATTTTTAAAACCGTTCTGCATTTTATCTCCACTTACATGCTGACACACTGATCTTGCTGTGAAATGGCTGCCATAACAGACAGATTCTAGTTTACTGTGCTCTACCCCACCCTGCCTGCCGGAGAGAGGCACCAGCTGACTGAGAATCACCGCAGCTAAAACAGAGCACAAGTCAGGAGAACAATGCTGGAGAACAATGTCATTGCTCTCCAGCACCCTCTCCTGGCCACCCAGGTTCATGCGTGCTCCCGAGCTGGACCTATGTTGGAGCCATGTTCCTCTGACGCCGTAGGCAATGTGTCATAAGAATCACATCTGCGATGTGAAGAAAAGCCACTCGCTACATTATCCAGAGGAGTCATGTGTGCACGGGTTTCTCCTCCAGAGTCAGTGGGATAGGGCTGCTGAGGTGAGCTGACATTCGTTTTGTTTGGGGGGGGGGGGGGGGGGGGGGGGGGAAGGAGAGAAATAAAGCAAATAATGGCACATCAGCATCAACCCATGACAAGAGGGTATCTGCTGTAAGACAGGGGTATTTACTGTATGATTAGGGTATTTACTGAAAGATTGGGGTACTTACTGTATGACATGGTCATTTACTCTAGGTCAAGGCTGTTCACTGTAGGACTGGGGTATTTATTGCAGGATTTGGGTGTTTACTGTAGGTCAGGGGTATCTACAGTATGATTGGGGCATTTACTAAATTACTGGAGTATCTACAGTAGGATTGGGGTATTTATTGTAGTACGGGGTATCTACTGGTAGCATTCCTCTGAGACAGTGGGGGAGGGGTTAATGTGTGGACCTGAAAAGAGCTCAAACAGGGTGGTAAAATAGGGGCAAATGTAAGAATTGCAACTTAAAGTTTTCTAAGTTTTGTGGTTTCAGTGTTGAGCAGAAGCTATTGCAGGCTGCCAAGAGACTAAAGCATTTTAATACAGCACAGCATTGCTTTGCAAGTACCATTGTTGGTCTTACAATATTGTTTTTTCATAAATTTTCTAATTCAGAAAGCTTGTCCACATAAGAACTGAATGTTTGTTCCAAGGGGTTATTTTGTCACACTAAATTCCCAAAGTGCTGCACCAAGGCAAGGCTTGCATTCCTGGCCGTCACGGCGACCAGCAAGCAGATCAGTCTGAGAGGGTTCAGCGCGTCGTACGTTTACAGAATGGAATTTGGAATTTTAGAAATGTTTTCATAATGAAAAAAGCCGTTTGAACAGAGTCCTCTTGTCACAGTGTGGCGCAGATGAGGGCAGACCAAGAACAAAGGGCCTCAGAACACAGAATTCTCACTCTTTATATCTCTGAGTCTGAAAAAAGTTTCAGTCATTATCTGGAGAGTAATTGGTTGAAACATGCCTGTCATTCCTTTTGTACACAGAAATTCTTATGTTTGGAATGGGGGCGTTTCTCCATGAGTCAAGTCCTTCCTGGGTAAGTACAGCCTTGTATGTCAGAGAGGAACAGAAATGGCAAATGTATGACATCCAGAATGTATGCAGAAAACATGGAAAACATTTATGAGGAAAACGGTACATCTGGATCTGTTACTGAGTGTGCGGTTATGATGAACATCAATAAAAAATACAACAGAAAAATATAACGCTGGAATTGTAAGTTTTTTCCGACCTCATGCAAACCATGCTGGGTGTAGAGCTATCTCATCATAGTGACGTTTTATTCATGCGGTCTGCGCTGGAGCTGTTACCGCTGTTAACGCGCTGTGCCCTGTCACGGTCTTGCGGATTGCGTGGCGGAACGGCAGAGTGGAGCCCGGACCGGGTGTCGCTTCGCTGCTCCCAGAACAGGCTCCGTAAAGGCCCGGTCTCATACACACCACCGATAACGGCTCCTACAGGAAATGAGCAGATAGCAGCCGCATTTCCGCCTCACTTCCTGTGACAGCATAACACCGACTCAAGAGTATCCCAATATTTTGAGCATCCCATAAAATTGTGTTTTTTCTTCAGTTACATCAAGCTAACCTGCGAGGCCACATAACCACTGGTGCCTCCCTCAGGGAGAAAAAATAAATCAATATGACTGGAGATCAGGCCCCTGTGTTTATAGAATCTCAGTGTGTTTGAGCTGCTCCAGGATCAGCTGTGCCTCTTAGAACATAAAGTATAAGGTTAAGTTATAGACAGAGTAAGCTGATCCTAGACCAGCAATCCTGCTCTGAGACACTTTATGAATACAGGCCCTGCTTGAGTGTAATATTTTATTCTGCTGCTCTGAAGCTCTGCTCCCCTGGTTCCCCCCTTCCACAAGCTGGGCCGTCCAAGAGTCTGATCTGACTGTTTTTTTTTTCTACTTTTTCATTCCATCCTGGTATCCTTGGATATCCCTCACCGTGGTGTCTGTCTTTTCCTTTTTCTCTCCGAGTTCACCGGCAGAAGACGAAGACACAAGATCTACTGAATAATTGTTTTTCTGAACTCCCAGCCCTTCCTTTTGCGCAGTCTTTTCTTCGCCATGACTGAGGTTCTTTCTCTGAGTTTGTGTCCAAAAGCCCCGCTGGCTCCATCTGTGGCTCGCTAGCTCCCCCTGCTGCACGCCAGGTGAAGTGGCCGTCTCAGTCAGACACAGTTCTGCAGCGGACCAGGAGACCATCGCTCGGCTGTCACTAGAGCAGTATGAAGTGTCTAATCTGCATGCTCAGTGCAGATAGCACAGGAGCGCATGGGCAACAGCGCCCTTCCACAGCCATACATACACCACGTGCATACATACATCCTTATGTCCAACAAGCCATAACTGAAAAACAAGATGATTCAGTTTATAATATCAAAAGCTGTAACACCTATAGAATTCACAACATTTTGCATAAAGATAACTATACACACATACAGAGAGGGTAAAGATAACTATACACACATACAGAGAGGGTAAAGATAACTATACACACATACAGAGAGGGTAAAGATAACTATACACACATACAGAGAGGGTAAAGATAACTATACACACATACAGAGAGGGTAAAGATAACTATACACACATACAGAGAGGGTAAAGATAACTGTACACACATACAGAGAGGGTAAAGATAACTATACACACATACAGAGAGGGTAAAGATAACTATACACACATACAGAGAGGGTAAAGATAACTATACACACATACAGAGAGGGTAAAGATAACTATACACACATACAGAGAGGGTCAAAATTACTTTTGAAAGCATTTCAAAGGATCATTAGTTCCTGGTGTGTCTTGTGGCAGGGCAGGAACTGGGGTGTTATTGTAATCGAGGTGGGGGAGCTAAATGTGCCCCCCTACACCCGCTCCCCCATGCCCCAAACTTAGAGGAAGTGAGCAAAGCAGTTGAAAGCACCAGGAGCAATGGAGAATGGAAGCCAGGATCCCCCCCCCCCCATCTGGCTTCATTCTCTGGTGCTCCTTTAGTCTCAGCTACATCTCTCTCTCTCTCTTTCTCTCTCTCCATGCCTTTCTCTCTCAGTCTCTCTCCCTCTCTTTCTCCCTGTCTTTCCTTTTCTTTCAGTCTCGCTCCCTCTCTCCCTCTCTCTCTCAGTCTCTCTCCCTCTCTTTCTCCCTGTCTTTCCTTTTCT
>JAFBMS010001061.1:0-49168 GCA_019788955.1 Albula glossodonta | reverse complement strand
TTGCTAGCTGAGCCAAAGAACTTACATTGACATTATAAAAACAAAATGCTTTATTTCGATGTAGTCTACATCTCGATTTGGCTGTATTTTGGCGACTGTCTATATTAATATGATTTCAATAAAGGCAATAACGGAAGTGCAGTCTAGTGTACTGCCATATATTTAAATAAATTGTGAAGATAATTGCAAGATAGCCTATTTACAATATTGTATGCTATTTAGGGAATAAAGATTAATTGATATAGGTGATTATTTTTTGTAAGGTTATTACTGTATTTTAGCTTGGGATATATAAAGCATAAAAAGGGATTTTCGCATACTCAGATTAAAATTGGACAGCAGTTGCTTGAAAAGCAAGCTTGGTGTGAATAACTGGTTAAAGAATTTAAACAGCAGCTGCTGATTCACAGCAACTGTTATTGATTCTTCTGTGCTTTTATTGCTCAATACTTTTTGCATCATGCAAAGGAATCAATTCATATGTCATTTTATTTGCAATATGTTTTTCTAAATATAAGGGCAACATATTTTCATACTCATTGTAAGCGCTTAAAATGTATTTTACTTTATGTGTTTGTCCGGAGTCATTTTACGGTTCTCTACCCTGCCAGCTAGAGAGGGACAAATGGTCCCCCTCCCTCATAAATACCTCCAAACCAGCAATCAAAGAAGCAACAGGCTTTTCAAGCATGGCCAGGAGCTGACCTTTATTCAAAAATTAAGAAAAACCACATATGATGGCCAATATGGATCTTCATTTGAGGTTACCATTTAAAAGCAGAATTGAGTGTGGTATGACCCTTTTTGTTTTTGGTACGCCTCCTAAATGTAGAATCCTTTGACAAATATGTCTAACCACAGGGGGCCTTCATCTCTCTCTCCCTCTCCCTCTGGCTCCTTCACCTTCTGGAGCGTGTGTGTGTGTGTGTGTGTGCATGCATGCATGCGTTTAGAGCACTTACAAACAAACAGTCTTTATTAATACAATCATAATGGTAATTGTTCCCATTTTGGTATACTTTCCACGAGATAGGCACAAAGATTCTGCGTCCCTGAAAAAGACTTTTCTGCCTGTCGAGGCCGCAACTGAGGCCAGCAAGCTAAACTGTTTCCAAGTTCCTCATACCCAGCTCTGCGCAGGTCATAGGCGTACAAATATGACATCACAGCATTTTTGGAGGAATACAAATTTTTACATGCATTGTAAAAAACGGGCAAATTCCTGGAATACAGTGTCTGGACTATCGACTTTATTTTGAGCTAAATTTGAATATTATCGTATGAGGATACATATTTTTAATATGCTGCCGAAAATGAATGGATTCCAATGGGAAAACACTGTTTCTTCCCGCAACCTGCTAGATGGCGACACTTATTCCAGTGTTTAGGTTGTGAGCTGAAAGCTGGCCTCTTGGGGTACTGGAACTCGCATGCAACAAATTCAGCCTTCTCCATGGGCACTGAAAGTTCTCGCAGCAGAAGAACTGCGAATTCGTTCCAATTCAAACAGCCACAACCCCTGCTCTCCATTGCTCCCCCTTGCTCGGGGAAGGGCTCCCTCACCTGTTACATCACTAAAGGGCTCACTCGATTGGAGGGAAGAAGTGAAGGGATAGGAATGCAGCAGAGCAAAGTCAGAAAAGAGCTATGCATTGTGGTATTTTTGTAATGTGTTACAGCTACTACAAAAACTACAGCGCCACCACATTAAGTTGTTCCTAGGCAAAACATTATACCAGTGCCGTTCCTGCGTTTGAGCATGTTTGCTCAGTTGATTTAATTACTGCTAAATAACCATTTGTATTTCCCTGTTGGTTAATGCTTTATGCAAAATGTACAACAGTATTGGAACTGTGTCCAGTGTTTTGAGTCGCGTAAAGGGTGGAGTTGCAATGACCTGTCAATCAGTTTGCTCACTTACAGTCAGCTTAATCTTTTCATGATATGACCATGTGTGTTCTGTTGTCCATATCTTATGCTCTCTGTTCATAATGCAAGACGTTTTTTTATCTCATCTTTCTACGCAGGATGCTTTTGATGGGTGATTGAGGAATCATGATACCACAAATAGGCGGAGCTACCATACCTTACCAGCAACTGACAGATTTGGACGAATTACTGTTTTTTGTTTTAAGAAGCAAAGCATTTTACGTGGTTGAAACAAGTCAATGAATTATGACTCCACCTACTGCTGATGTAACCAATCACCCATTACATCCAGAACTGTGATGACAATGTTACATCACTCAACACATTGATTTGGGTTCGTTAGTACACTTGTGCTGTTAGGTTTGGGGATTCCCTCACCAGACATACCTTTGGATTTCTGGGCTAAGTTCACAGGGACACACCACACACAGGTATATAACAGCAGGTTAGGCCGACCTCTAACATAGTAGGAACTGTCGGGTGTATGGACAGGGGTTGTGTTGTAAGAACTGGTTGTACTGAATGTTGTGTTTGAGGCAGAGAAGTATCCCCAAATATTTTACCACATAGTTGTCTCTCCATAAATAGATGGAGAATTTGAGTTTAATGTGTGTATGTACCAGAGCAACAAAGAAGATAAGACACCAGAGTTATGTCATGGATGTCAATTTACCATATTTATTTACTTGAACATGCACTGTTCAACAGCCAAGACAAGTTTACCCATTACCATTCTAAGCAAGAAAAGCACTATTCTCCTACTGAAAAGGGAACAGATGCTACCTTTTGCCACAACATCTCATTCACGGTGACCCAACTAAACCAGCCACAGACTTATGGGACACTGCCATTTAACCAATAAGCAGCCAGATACAGGAATTACCTAGAGGTGGCTACCTAACTAGCAGAAATTACTGCATCATGAGGGTTGCATTCCAATATTCATATTTGCCTCCTCCTTTCCTCCTTTCCTCCACTTGTTTCCTCCCCTCCTTTCCTCTACATATTTCCGGCATATTTCCGCGATAGGAAAGGAGGGGAGGAAATGAGTGGAGGAAAGGAGGAGATGAAAAAAGTATCTGAAAGCAGCCTAGATAACACAGGAGACTCCTTGAGACACAGTATACAGTAAACTCCTTGATTTTTCTTCCAACTCTTGAAATATTTTACAGTTTCCACATTAAAACAAATATGGTTACACAAAAAAATATTGTATTGTCTTTAAGGATTTACAATTTTTCCCATGAGCAGAACACTCATGGTTTCACTGTCAATCACAAAAACCAGGAATGGATGGTCAAATGTTAGAATAGGCGGGACAAACTCTATACCTGACCTCAACATGATTTTTACTGCTGTTGCCGCAGATGCCACAGTTCCTTCCTCGGTCACGTCCAAATTGGCCTTGTGAATGACCTACAAACGGTATGAATCATATTAATCACCACTGAACACAAGTCAAAAAGTCCCAGTATATGTAAACCAAACAAAACTATATCAAAGCAAGAGGGTTTCGTGGACACATATGCAACTTGGTCCCGGTCATTTTTTTAACTTAATGTATTTCCTCAAATGTATGTGCTGGTATACCAGTCAATCTCTTCTACCTTTGACACAAACAGTTTTCCGTCCGCTGATATTCCTGTGAGATCCGCGGTATGCTCGAATGGATCAGTGATTCCCATTCCAGGCAGAACTTCTTCAAGTTTATATGAGGTCTCAAAGGACAGTTTTGGAACACGCACCCAACACGATCTGCAAAAGTACAATTGGCAGAATGTTGGCTGAGGACTCAAAATCTGAAATAGTGTCAAGCAACGCAAACAGATCTTTGTCACATTTCATGCATGTACATTTAAAAAAAATGAAATATTTCTTAAATGCTGTAAGACTGATTATATCGGAAAGTATTTACAATAACTAAATACATTTTTTTAAAAACTGAGTTACCCCCTTTAATCCCGTTGTGAATGAGAGCTGAATAGCTGCCATTGAAAAGCTACTATTTTCTGTCAAGGAATGCTGGAGACTTCACCCAGAGGTCATTATTCTCTGTTACTGGCTGACGTTCCCCTGAAGTTATATGTTGGATGGGGGTAACATCACCAGCTTTGCGCCAGTTCTTGGCGCTGAATCATTTGAACTGGTGGGAAATGGTTCGCCCATGGATTCAATGCAGGGAAACTAATTTTAGCATCTGCTGACCAGAGCCAAGCTAACAACCGACAGGAGGACGATAGTGTCCTACTGCTGTCCTACATGCTACATTAGCGGTATAAAACTTGCTTGTTTGTTTGTTTATTTATTTATTTATTCATTCATTTACCTGTAATATTTGCTGGGTCGCAAAATGAGAGAAAGTCCTTACCTCTCCTTCACGAAACTCATCCATTTGCTCAAGAGGTCCCCACTAAGAACCTCCTCCAGATTCTGCAGTCCTTTTTCCGGAAGAGCCAGCACCATTGAAACAGATTCATCATAAAGCAGCCGGAGGACATGAGTGGAAATGTCTTCGTCATAATAGATATGAAAATTATCCCATTCGGACATCATCTTTACAGGAACCGTTGTTTTGTTGTCAACATGAAACGCTAGTGGGGTGAAAAAGGCTTCGCCCATTTACCTGCAGGAAAAAAAATACATTGTACACAAAAAGACAACAATTCTGTATACCACTCAAGCCCTTTAAATGTATTATTTATTATATTCTTTCATTTATTTAGTTATTTTCATAGTAATAATAATAACACAAATACCACCACCACCTTTACAACTACTGTGATTACTACTACTACTGCTACTACTTATCATAATAATAATAATGTTAGTTGTTGTTAGAATTATTAGCATTCTTTACTTTAAATGTCACTAGATCAAGTACTAAGGTAACTTAAGGTAAGGTAACTCCACTGAACTCTAGATATACCAAACTGGTTCAACGTAACTGGAAAGCCCCTGCTTAGAAAAGTTTGTTAGCCTGATGATGTCCTCCGCATGTCCCTATGAAGTGGAAACTAACCTCAGCGCGAGCCAGATGAACTGAGTGATGCTCCACACCTTTTGTTCTTTCCCCGTATGATGAAATATAATCCTTAGTTTGATAATCCACAGAAACTCAATACTATCCACTGGGTCTGATGTGATTAGATTTATTGTATATGACTCAAGGTGATATACAAGAAACCTGGGCTGGTTTCGTGTGGAATCAACGGAGAGCTCCTCTCCCGAACACCCCAAAAACACACACCCACAACCTTCTGAAAGTATTCCTTTCTAACCCTACTGGCACTTGAGACTTGTACCCTTCACTAGCACTTTGATAAACCTTGTCCCCAAAGAAATGCACTTTGTGTTGTAAGTCGCTCTGGATAAGAGCGTCTGCCAAATGCCTGTAATGTAATGTAATGTAATATAATGTAATTCCCTTTACACTTCTCCCTTCATACCATTAACTTAATACTATTTTCTTTTCATACATGTTTCCATCGCTCCTCCTATTGTGGTGCTCAAACTTAAAATTTCTACTATAGTTTCAAACTCTGGTTTTTTACACCATTATTTCTCATCTCAGCCTGGATTTTCCACCATTATCTCCTGAGCCATCCTTTAACGTAAAGCTAAGTGCTGACATCTACTGGGTCTTTAGTGTATTACACCCAAATCATATTTAGACTGACATCTAGTGTGCCTGTAGTGTATTACACTCAAATCATATTTGAACTCATGCTGGGAGCAGGGAACTATTTGTACTTTATAAATAACTGTATTTGGTTGTATAATGTGTTTCTGTCAAATCTTACTCCTAGACCTACCTTTGAAGTATATGTGACTGATGAGATACATCACTGTCTCTGGGTCCAGTTCCTGCAGCATCTGTTTGATTCTGCCCCTAGTCTTCTCTTCCACGTACTTATTTATCTGCTCTTTGGCCTCCTCGGTCTTACTGAAGTCGACGCTGAAACCGTCTGAATGATAGTAGCGCTTCATGCTCTCCAGGAACTCGGGACGGGGCTTGAAGGTTTCGTTGATGAAGAGCGCGTTGCCAACCGAAACTGTCACTTCAATCTTATTGTTGAGATTCTTAATGATGCTTTCGAAGGACTGACTTACTTCCTCCGCTGTGATGTCCGTCGCGTTGAATCCCAGACCCTCGAAGAGCTGCTGGTGCGTCTTCCCTCTGGCACCCAAGGACAGCGCGGACAGGGCGACCGACACGCTCAGCGGGGAGAAGAAGACGTTCTTGGACTGAGAATCAGGCAAAGCGGAGATGTGTTTGTAGAGACGGAAAGCGAAGTCAGTGTTTTCTTTGGATATCTGCGTGTTTCCCTGTGAATGACCGTGTCCCTGTCCGTCGTCATGTCCTTCTCCGAGTCCACGATTTGGACGTGGATGGCGTGTGCGCCTGGTATGCTGGTCACATTGGACGGCAGATACAATTGCCAGCAGTGCGACCCACAAGCTCAGCAGTACCCTCATTGCGGAATCTATAAAAACACACTTTATGTTAAAACAAGCATGTATAACACCTTAAAATTAATGGAGAGCTAGTTTCTTAGACACTATGAGGCATGCATCAGAATGTTGCAACGCACTGAAATATAGCACGGAATATGCTATTCATTTGGTAGGTTCTGATCAAAATAAATGTTGAGCTCACCTAACTCAAGAGATTCGCGTCACCCTCTCTCTTTGTGGCTCTGAATTTACTTAACACGACTAGTATATAATCACACATATCAGACTTTGAACTGTTCTGGAACAGTGTAATCATTACAAGACAAACAGAAATACCGACAGTATTAACGAGTCCAAAAGTAAGCACTAAATTAACATTTACTTAAAAAGTGCACTGCTTGGAGGAAATGAATGGTGAATGCATATTACATTAATTGTGAGCCATAAATAAAATGTACTGCATAAACATGTAAATGTTTTATTAAAAATATATAACCTAGTGTCATAAATCAATAAACCTATAAAGCAGGGGTTCCCAACCTGGGGTGCCCGCGCAACCAGGGGGTGCAAGATGGAATTTCAGGGGGTTCAACAAAGAGTTGCTTGTATCCTTGAGTGACGAGTCACGAGTTAGCCAGCTGCCAGTGTGCCTTGAGAAATGGTAGTAGGTGGTTGTGTTGCATAGTTTTGTTGTTTATTTAATCAAAAGTAACTGATTGTCAGAGTATTGCTTTAAAATCACTACAACGCAACATCTAACGTAATCGTTGTATATTGTTTCACTCAGAAATTCACGATCGCGAGGGTTCATCAAGTATTTCACCCTTCGGAGCCTCTCAGCTCGCACATCGCCTCTGCTCACATGCACCGACTTCTTCACCTAAAAATGTGATGTTACTTTTTGTAGGGGGCGCGGACATAAATGAAAAATTTCCCGGGGGTGTGGGGCATAGAAAAGGTTAGGAAACACTGCTATGAAGGATAATCTGTAACTACATTTTACATGTGTTTACCACATATTTTCCTCATAACTCCTTTTTTTTTTTTTTGTTGATTTAGTGAAAGCACTGTCCTGAAAGCAAGCTTGGTGTGAATAACTGGTTAACGAATTTAAACAGAAACTGCTGATTCACAGCAACTGCTATTGATTCTTCTGTGCTTTCATGGCCCAATACTTTTTGCATCTTGCAAAAGAACCGATTCATATGTAATTCTGTTTGGATATCAGGTTTTCTAAAAATAAGGGCAACGGAATTTCATACTCATTGTAAGCGCTTAAAATCAATTTTATTTTACGTGTTTGTCAGGAGTCGTTTTACGGTTCTCTACCCTGCCAGCTATAGAAGAACAAATGTGCATGTGCAACAAAAGTGCCTGTTAAAAATGTAATTTTAGTGCCCATAAGACGTACAACTAGTATGTGTTTGTCAGGAGTCGTTTTACGGTTCTCTACCCTGCCAGCTAGAGAGGGACAAATGGTCCCCCTCCCTCATAAATATCTGCAAACTGGTGATCAAAGGAGCAACTGGCTTTTCAAGCATGGCCAGGAGCTGAACTTTATTCAAAAATTAAGATAAACCACTTATGATGGCCAATATGGATCTACATTTGGGGTTACCATTTAAAAGCAGAATTGAGTGTGGTACGACCCTCTTTGTTCTTGGTAAACCTTAAGGAGCCCCTCAAATATGTTGAACCACAGGGGGCCATCACCTCTCTCTCTCACTCTAGCTCCTTCCCCTTCTGGAGCATTGGTGTGTGTGTGTGCGTGTGTGCGTGCAGGTTTAGGATCACTTACCCCTTCTATACCCCAATAATATTCACCTTCTTCATATTAATGTGGAAGGTAGGGAACCATTGAGTCACTTGACCACAGGAGTGAATCTCTAGATAACCACAAAGCCATTCATGTACAGAACAACCTGTTGCTCTCTGTGAAGTCTACTCCCTTAATTTGCATATGTTTGTGCTTGATGTCATTCTGATGCTCAAATTTTAGAAATTTTAATACTGAAGGGATATCTTGAGTTTTCCAATTGTTAAAGTTTCAATATGACATGAAGCTATGGGTAAAACTTCAGGCACAGTCCTACCATTAAAATTAAAATTAACACCAAAATTGAAATTTAAAGTCTGATTAATAGGTGTGCACAACTTGATACAGGGTGGTGATGTGCGTAGGATGCGCACCCTGAAAATCTGATTAAGTCAAAGTCTGAATCCGCATAGAGGGAATTTTAATGAGAAATGCCCCGATTTCAATGAATCTCCACCCCAAACATGGAAGTCTCCCAAGCATGCATAAACGTTCAAGGTCAGAATATGAATATACCGGGTTCTGCTCAAGGTTTCTTCCGTAAAATAAGAAGTCTTTCCTTGCCACTGTTGCATTAGGCTTGCTCTTTGGGTCTCAGGCCTGAGTTCTACCATACTGCCATTTGTAACAAGACACAACGTGAGGCACATGGTTGCTGTTCCCTCACCTACCTCACCCTTACACACTCCACAGTCTCCTGTCCCACCTTCCTCTCTTCCCCCTGCTACAAGCTCATCTGTAGCTGGCAGATTGAAAAGAAATTGCTGCCTTTTTTTGCTTCTCTCCCTAATGCAGGCATCCCGAGAACCAGCGGATTCCACCTAGCAGCAGCACGGCTCGCTGCCACTGCTCACTTCACAGATCCCTACTTCATCTTCTCTCCCACTATGTCTGCCTCCTCCGTCATCAGTAGGGTAAAACTAACCTGTCTCACGACGGTCTAAACCCAGCTCACGTTCCCTATTAGTGGGTGAACAATCCAACGCTTTGTGAATTCTGCTTCACGATGATAGGAAGAGCCGACATCGAAGGATCATAAAGCAAAGTGACGATGAAAGCTTGGCCGCCACAAGCCACACAAGTAGGTTCAACTGAAGCTAGTGGTTTCCCCCAACGGCCATGCCAGTAGCTGCCACAACCCCGCACATTCTGCTAGTCCCTGTCCCACTTTCCAGTGGTTCTCCGGCAACAGGTGCACTCAGAAATGGCAGATTCCACCTGACAGCCACACTGTTAGCTAACCCGCCTCTGCACACTCAGCTGGTTTATCCTGCCTTTCCCCTCTCTCCTTCGCATGCATATGCCTCCACATGCTTCCACAGTCATTTCTAGAAACAAATTCCTCCTTGCCCAGGCACACTGCCTTCCCCGCTTCCATCCCTGCAACACACACCCTCACACATGTACACTGCATCGCACGCAGTCGGAGGACCCCCTTTATGCAGCCGTGCTGTCAGTGGTCCAGGCATTCCAAACCCCACGTTCCTGGTGTACCAGTAGCTCATTGTTTTTCGAACCGCCTGCTCATTGCCTTCGCTTCTGTCCAGATTCGTAGCCACAGTCGCTGGATAATGAGCAGTCATGGGTTGTTTTGGGAAGCCACTCCAGTTGAAACCCGGTATGTCTATGATGTGGATTGCAGCCCTACACGTTTTTAAGAGATTTAGCTCATCTTGGCTGGTTGTCTTAGGGGGGTTCACCTAACCCAAAAAATGAATCTGCCCTCTTGGACTCCAAGCCCAATATCAAATGTCAGTACCATCATACAGCTTCCCAAATCACAAAACTCCTTCTAAGTGCTTTCAATGTTGTTTCAAAATGAATTCTACTGAATTATTATTATTATTATTATTATTTTATTTAAATGGTCATTGATAATGCAGTCTGCATTACAGCAAGCATTACAGCATTTAGACAAATATTCATGCGTCATTCAAATTTATTTCATTTTTTATTCGGATTTACAATTTTTCCCATGAACAGTATGCTTCTGGTATCACGATTCAACAGGAAAACCATGAAGGGGCGGTCAAACTTCAGTTCAGGGGTGGACCTGAGTATTTGGCCCAGTGGCGTGATTTCCATCCCTGTTGCCGCAGCAGCTGTAGCTCCAGCCTCATCTACATCCAAAGTGGCCTTGTGAATGACCTGAAAAACAAAAACACAGATATGGATCAGGCCGTTTTAATATATGATATTAGTTCAGGATCGTTTATGATATGATTACTGATGATGCAAATGTGTTGCAAGTGGCCATCAATTGCTTTATAGTGAAATTCAGTGAGACTGGTTAAGTTTCTTAATGTGTTAGCCAGAGGGATGGCACATGTTTTAAAATTTTACCTACATTTTGAGTTGACTACTTAATTTGCTAAACCCTCATATTATTTTGTTGGATGCAGTGTCGCGTGTCACCTACCTTACTGACAATCAAGTTTCCTTTCTCTGATATTCCAGAGAAGTCTGCAGTATCCAGAAACATTTCAGTGATTCCCATATCAGGCAAAACATCTTTGAGTTGGTAGGAGGTTTCAATGGACAGTTTTGGAACATGCACCTTGTACTTCCTATGGGAATCACATCAATAGAATTTATGTATGATCTTCTAATATTGCTATTGTTCCACATTACAACAGAATAAAACATTACATGAAGCATGCAGATATCAGTGCATCCTTCAAAAAACAAGGAAACGTGTTTTAAATGCTGTACTTGTGACAAGCATGACCCAAATCCGTACGGTTATGAGCTATAATACAACTGGTATTAATATATTAAAACTTTGTATTTACGTCTCCTCCACTGATCTGAGCCATTTCCTCAAATGGTCCCTGCAAACGACTTCCTCGAGGTGTTTCAGTCCTTTTTCCGGAAGAGCCAGCACCATTGCGACAGACTCATTATAATGCAGCTGGAGAACGTGAGTGGAAATGTCTTCGTCATAACAGACGTGAAAATTGTCCTCCTCGATCATCATCTGAACTGGAACGCTTGTGTTTTCGTCGATGTGAAACGTGTCTTCTTGGGTGTTGTCCGGATTGAAAGGGATCGCCCATTTTCCTGCGGGAAAACAAGGCACAAATTTAATGATTCATGTAGTAGTTTTATGTTCAGTTGGAGTAACCCGAATGATTCGACATTTGACATGTTTTCAAAAACATACAACCGTAGGATTTCATTGCATTTTTTTTTTACTTTACAGGCACACAGGCTAATGAGTCAGACATACAGTAGAATTTAAATACCACTTCTAATTGTTGTCTTGTAGCTAAAACCATTTGGTCCTCCTCCCTCACCTTTGAAGTATATGTAGTTGATGAGATACATCACTGTCCCTGGATCCACATCATTCACTATGTCTGGGATTTTACCCTTGGTTTTTTCTTCCACGTACTTATTTATCTGCTCCTTGGTCTCCTCGGTCTTACTGAAGTCGACGCTGAAACCGTCTGAATGGTAATAGCGCTTCATGCTCTCCAGGAACTCGGGACGGAGCTTGAAGGTTTCGTTGATGAAGAGCGCGTTGCCCAGTGAAAGGTCCACATCCGTTTTCTTGTTGAGATTCTCATGTATTTGTTGGAAGGCCTGGCTTACTTCCTCTGGAGTGATGTCCGTCGCGTTGAATCCCAGACCCTCGAAGAGCTGCTGGTGCGTCTTCCCTCTGGCACCCAAGGACAGCGCGGACAGGGCGACCGACACGCTCAGTGGGGAGAAGAAGACGTTCTCGGACTGTGAATCGGGCAGGGCTGAAATGTGCTGGTATAGACGGAAAGCGAAGTCAATGTTCTCTCGAAATATCACCAGGCTGCTGTTTTTACCGTGATCATCATTCTCATGCCCTTTCCCGTGGGAATGTGAATGCCCATGTCCCAGTGTGTGATCCTTTGTGTGACCACGACCTCGGCCATGTCCATGTCTGTGTAAATGTTCACGGCCTGGATGATGCAAGTGTCCTTCGTGGTGGTCACATTGGACAGCTGACAGAAGCACCAGCAGTGCTACGCACAAGATTAGAAACACCCTCATCGTGGAAACTATTACAATGCAAAAGAGATATAAGAACAAGTTTGTCATAAAAGCACCATATAATTACAAGAAATAAAGCTTATTTTGACCTAGACGTTAAAATACACACACTTGGATAATGCAGCATATTGCAATATATTAGCCTACTATCATAATCTATATTTTTATGACCGAATATTTATTTTGTACACAATCAAATTAAGATGCATGTTACAAGATTTTAGGTTCTGATTCAAACAAATGTTGAACTTACCTAATTCAGGAGTTAATTGGCGCTGTCTCTGTTATTCTGTCTCCAAATTTATATGATACGATTAGTTTATTCACACTCCGAACTTTGAACTTTGCTGAGTTTGCGCAAATACCACCTACCTGAAAAACTACCAGAAAAACTGGCAATGCTATCCAGCGGAAAGGAAAAATAAGTCCTGCAATTCAGACATAGGAAACCCATACCAAAAATAAATGTATCTAACATGAATTTGGTTAAGCAGTGCTCAGATAAACTATATGTCGAATGCATGTAATATTCTTTATGGAACTTCTGAGAAATCTTATTGCATATCAACCTGTTAAAATGTATTATTAAATATATGACCAATGAATCATGATTTATGAACGTATAATACCTTTAGACATTCTGAAATTCATATACATTTTCAAAGTTTCAACTTCTCACTGAATTGTTAATATAATTTGTAATGAAAAAAAGTTTAAATTATAAAAGAATTAAAAATAGAAGCACTTCCAGTAATGGTCTCAAACTGTTCCCCTCACCGTATATTAATAATATATTTTCCAATGTATTTAATTTTTTGCAAATTTAGAGGAAGCTCTGTGCTCAAAATCAGCTTGGTGCGCATGACGAGTTTAATAAAATAAACCACAATCGCTGAGTCACAGTAACTGTTATTGATTCTTGAGCGCTTATACTGTCCAATATTTTGTGCGTAATGGAAAAGTACCAATTCTTGTTTAATTTTTCTTGGAAGTCTTGGTCTTTAAAGAAAGAGCAAACATACTTTCTCTTACATTTCTCACATGTGCTTGCAATATATTTATCTCTGTAATACCTTTTCATAGATATTTTATTTATGTGTATTTCATTAAGAAAAGTCATATATATATATATATATATATATGTATATATATATATATATATATATATATATATATATATATATATATATATATTCTACATTTTTGTATAAACGCTGAAACAAAACCCCCTTATGGATTAAGCAATAACGATTCTTTTGATTTCGGGTGCTAAATGTATCTAATTACTGCGTGTTAGGTTTAGGTTTCTAAGTCAGTTTCTGAGAAAAAGTTTTTTCACGCTCCCGAAAAAAATTTTTTTTGGAGATATGTGGTTTTCATCGGACAGCGACGAACATTATATCAATACATCATTATATCAGAACCTCGGCCCGCGAACGCCCCTATTCACGAACAAATCGGCCCACGAAATCAATTTTCGAACAAATTTTCTCTCGGCCCGCGAACAAGCCCTCGGCGCACTAACGCACAAACACACAAACTCGCAGGCTTCCCGCCGTAGCGCGTCTTGGATAGCGTCAGTTGTGCTTAGTACTCATTGTTGTTTACATCGTTCGTCGTTGTGTTCTCCTTTGATACACGTTCTTTTTTGCGATTTCCATTAAATTTCCCCTCATTATGGCTCCCAAGAAAGTGAAAAGTGCTACTGATAGTAGTCTTCATCCTCCTCCTCTCCTCCACCATCCACCTGTGCCAGAAACGATCAACCACAAAGGTAAAATGTACAATTATTTTGTTTTATTTTAGTATTAATATATTTTTCTATAATTAAGGTTATCTTATAATTTAGAAGCATAATTTCTCAAAATCCAAAAGTGGAAGAGCGTTTCCATGTGTTTAACACGACATCTTTGTGTGATTATATCAATATATAATATATATAATATTATAATAATAGCAATCTGGACCGGAACAATCCCTAGCTTTTTAAAGTGACAATAATTTTCCGTCAAAATGATAGGTGACTTGGGTTTTACCCTTTAATAATAATAATGAAAAAAAAAAAAAACGGTTAAAGGTACCCTACAAGACTGACAATTCCTGGGTAAAGGATTATGCCTCTTTATTTGAGAGTGTGCAAGGGAAGAGGACAGGGAATACAGCTGAAATTGGAGTGGCAGCTCGCACTCCACAACAGTTTCTAAACTCTGATTTTGAATACAGATCTTCCTCTAAATTTGCAATTAAATAACTACATTTAAAAATGTATGGTTAATATACGCTGAGGTGAAAGCTTTGACACCATTACTGGAAGTGCTTCTATTTTGCATTTAAAGAAAGTGCGAACATACTTTCTCTTACATTTCTCATATGTGCTTGCAATATATTTCTCTCCGTATATTGCAAGCACATATGAGAAATGTAAGAGAAAGTATGTTTGCTCTTTCTTTAAAGACCAAGACTTCCAAGAAAAATTAAACAAGAATTGGTACTTTTCCCTTACGCAGAAAATATTGGACAGTATAAGCGCTCAAGAATCAATAACAGTTACTGTGGCTTAGCAATTGTGGTTTATTTTATTTAACTCGTCATGCGCACCAAGCTGATTTTGAGCACAGAGTTTCCTCTAAATTTGCAATAAAATAAATACATTGGAAAATATATTGTTAATATACGGTGAGGTGAAAAGTTTGAGACCATTACTGGAAGTGCTTGTATTTTTTATTCTTTTATAATTTAAACTTTTTGTCATTACAAATTATATTAACAATTGAGTGCAAAATTGAAACTTTGAAAATGTATATGAATTTCAGAATTTCTTAGCTTTTGGTATCTGCCCCTTTTACATAAATGACAGTGTGTCCTGTAACTGGCGTTGGACTCCACAAATTTGTGCAAAAGCTTATGAACCTTATCCCATGATTTTCAAGGGCCCAAAACTTTTTTGGCCTTTAAGTACCCCCATAAATGTTCCATGGGGTCTGACTTCTTTGTATAAAGGGGTTAACATGGTCATTGTCATGCGTTTGCTTAAATTTAACCCAGGAATAGTGCAGAAACTTTTTTCTTCTTAGTCTGAAATGTCAGAACTTTTCTTTGTTTCAAATGTTTCAAAATCCTAAAACTGTCTGTTTATTTCCAGGTTTGCATGAAAAAAAAAAATCATTGTAGTCTCAGACTTTTGGGCCGCACTGTATGCAAACTGTATGGTAGTTAATTACTGGTAAGGGATTATACGTTCATAAATCATGATTTATTGGCCATATATTTAATAATACATTTTAACAGGTTGATTATGCAATAAGATTTCTCAGACGTTCCATAAAGAATATTACATGCATGCGACATATAATTTATCTGAGTACTGCTTAACCAAATTCATGTTAGATACATTTATTTTTGGTATGGGTTTCCTATGTCTGAATTGCAGGACTTATTTTTCCTTTCCGCTGGATAGCATTGCCAGTTTTTCTGGTAGTTTTTCAGGTAGGTGGTATTTGCGCAAACTCAGCAAAGTTCAAAGTTCGGAGTGTGAATAAACTAATCGTATCATATAAATTTGGAGACAGACTAACAGAGGCAGCCCCAATTAACTCCTGAATTAGGTAAGTTCAACATTTGTTTGAATCAGAACCTAAAATCTTGTAACATGCATCTTAATTTGATTGTGTACAAAATAAATATTCGGTCATAAAAATATAGATTATGTTAGTAGGCTAATATATTTCAATATGCTGCATTATCCAAGTGTGTGTATTTTAACGTCTAGGTCAAAAGAAGCTTTATTTCTTGTAATTATATAGTGCTTTTATGAAAAACTTGTTCTTATATCTCTTTTGCTTTGTAACAGTTTCCACGATGAGGGTGTTTTTAGTCTTCTGCGTAGCACTGCTGGTGCTTCTGTCAGCTGTCCAATGTGACCACCACGATCTACACTTGCCTCACACAGGCCGTGGACATTTACACAGACATGGACATGGCCGAGGTAGTGGTCATACAAAGGATCACACACTGGGACGTGGGCATTCACATTCCCACGGGAAAGGGCATGAGCATCATGATCACGGTAAAAACAGCAGCCTGGTGATATTTCGAGAGAACATCGACTTCGCTTTCCGTCTATACCAGCACATCTCAGCCCTGCCCGATTCACAGTCCGAGAACGTCTTCTTCTCCCCACTGAGCGTGTCGGTCGCCCTGTCCGCGCTGTCCTTGGGTGCCAGAGGGAAGACGCACCAACAGCTCTTCGAGGGTCTGGGATTCAACGCGACGGACATCACTCCAGAGGAAGTAAGCCAGGCCTTCCAACAAATACATGAGAATCTCAACAAGAAAACGGATGTGGACCTTTCACTGGGCAACGCGCTCTTCATCAACGAAACCTTCAAGCCCCGTCCCGAGTTCCTGGAGAGCATGAAGCGCTACTATCATTCAGACGGTTTCAGCGTCGACTTCAATAAGGCCGAGGAGGCCAAGGAGCAGATAAATAAGTACGTGGAAGAAAAAACCAAGGGTAAAATCCCAGACATAGTGAATGATGTGGATCCAGGGACAGTGATGTATCTCATCAACTACATATACTTCAAAGGTGAGGGAGGAGGACCAAATGGTTTTAGCTACAAGACAACAATTAGAAGTGGTATTTAAATTCTACTGTATGTCTGACTCAATAGCCTGTGTGCCTGTAAAGTAAAAAAAAAATGCAATGAAATCCTACGGTTGTATGTTTTTGAAAACGTGTCAAATGTCGAATCATTCGGGTTACTCCAACTGAACATAAAACTACTACATGAATCATTAAATTTGTGCCTTGTTTTCCCGCAGGAAAATGGGCGATCCCTTTCGATCCGGACAACACTCAAGAAGACACGTTTCACATCGACGAAAACACAAGCGTTCCAGTTCAGATGATGATCGAGGAGGACAATTTTCACGTCTGTTATGACGAAGACATTTCCACTCACGTTCTCCAGCTGCATTATAATGAGTCTGTCGCAATGGTGCTGGCTCTTCCGGAAAAAGGACTGAAACACCTCGAGGAAGTCGTTTGCAGGGACCATTTGAGGAAATGGCTCAGATCAGTGGAGGAGACGTAAATACAAAGTTTTAATATATTAATACCAGTTGTATTATAGCTCATAACCGTACGGATTTGGGTCATGCTTGTCACAAGTACAGCATTTAAAACACGTTTCCTTGTTTTTTGAAGGATGCACTGATATCTGCATGCTTCATGTAATGTTTTATTCTGTTGTAATGTGGAACAATAGCAATATTAGAAGATCATACATAAATTCTATTGATGTGATTCCCATAGGAAGTACAAGGTGCATGTTCCAAAACTGTCCATTGAAACCTCCTACCAACTCAAAGATGTTTTGCCTGAAATGGGAATCACTGAAATGTTTCTGGATACTGCAGACTTCTCTGGAATATCAGAGAAAGGAAACTTGATTGTCAGTAAGGTAGGTGACACGCGACACTGCATCCAACAAAATAATATGAGGGTTTAGCAAATTAAGTAGTCAACTCAAAATGTAGGTAAAATTTTAAAACATGTGCCATCCCTCTGGCTAACACATTAAGAAACTTAACCAGTCTCACTGAATTTCACTATAAAGCAATTGATGGCCACTTGCAACACATTTGCATCAACAGTAATCATATCATAAACGATCCTGAACTAATATCATATATTAAAACGGCCTGATCCATATCTGTGTTTTTGTTTTCAGGTCATTCACAAGGCCACTTTGGATGTAGATGAGGCTGGAGCTACAGCTGCTGCGGCAACAGGGATGGAAATCACGCCACGGGGCCAAATACTCAGGTCCACCCCTGAACTGAAGTTTGACCGCCCCTTCATGGTTTTCCTGTTGAATCGTGATACCAGAAGCATACTGTTCATGGGAAAAATTGTAAATCCGAATAAAAAATGAAATAAATTTGAATGACGCATGAATATTTGTCTAAATGCTGTAATGCTTGCTGTAATGCAGACTGCATTATCAATGACCATTTAAATAAAATAATAATAATAATAGTAATAATTCAGTAGAATTCATTTTGAAACAACATTGAAAGCACTTAGAAGGAGTTTTGTGATTTGGGAAGTTGTATGATGGTACAAACATTTGATATTGGGCTTGGAGTCCAAGAGGGCAGATTCATTTTTTGGGTTAGGTGAACCCCCCTAAGACAACCAGCCAAGAAGAGCTAAATCTCTTAAAAACGTGTAGGGCTGCAATCCACATCATAGACATACCGGGTTTCAACTGGAGTGGCTTCCCAAAACAACCCATGACTGCTCATTATCCAGTGACTGTGGCTACGAATCTGGACAGAAGCGAAGGCAATGAGCAGGCGGTTCGAAAAACAATGAGCTACTGGTAGACCAGGACCGTGGGGTTTGGAATGCCTGGACCACTGACAGCACGGCTGCATAAAGGGGGTCCTCCGGCTGCGTGCGACGCAGTGTACATGTGTGAGGCTGTGTGTTGCAGGGATGGAAGCGGGGAAGGCAGTGTGCCTGGGCAAGGAGGAATTTGTTTCCAGAAATGACTGTGGAAGCATGTGGAGGCATATGCATGCGAAGGAGAGAGGGGAAAGGCAGGATAAACCAGCTGAGTGTGCAGAGGCGGGTTAGCTAACAGTGTGGCTGTCAGGTGGAATCTGCCATTTCTGAGTGCACCTGTTGCTGGAGAACCACTGGAAAGTGGGACAGGGACTAGCAGAATGTGCGGGGTTGTGGCAGCTACTGGCATGGCCGTTGGGGGAAACCACTAGCTTCAGTTGAACCTACTTGTGTGGCTTGTGGCGGCCAAGCTTTCATCGTCACTTTGCTTTATGATCCTTCGATGTCGGCTCTTCCTATCATCGTGAAGCAGAATTCACAAAGCGTTGGATTGTTCACCCACTAATAGGGAACGTGAGCTGGGTTTAGACCGTCGTGAGACAGGTTAGTTTTACCCTACTGATGACGGAGGAGGCAGACATAGCGGGAGAGAGGATGAAGAAGTAGGGATCTGTGAAGTGAGCAGTGGCAGCGAGCCGTGCTGCTGCTAGGTGGAATCCGCTGGTTCTCGGGATGCCTGCATTAGGGAGAGAAGGAAAAAAAGGCAGCAATTTCTTTTCAATCTGCCAGCTACAGATGAGCTTGTAGCAGGGGGAAGAGAGGAAGGTGGGACAGGAGACTGTGGAGTGTGTAAGGGTGAGGTAGGTGAGGGAACAGCAACCATGTGCCTCACGTTGTGTCTTGTTACAAATGGCAGTATGGTAGAACTCAGGCCTGAGACCCAAAGAGCAAGCCTAATGCAACAGTGGCAAGGAAAGACTTCTTATTTTACGGAAGAAACCTTGAGCAGAACCCGGTATATTCATATTCTGACCTTGAACGTTTATGCATACTTAGGAGACTTCCATGTTTGGGGTGGAGATTCATTGAAATTGGGGCGTTTCTCATTAAAATACCCTCTATGCGGATTCAGACTTTGACTTAATCGGATTTTCAGGGTGCGCATCCTACGCACATCACAACCCTGTATGAAGTTGTGCACACCTATTAATCAGACTTTAAATTTTAATTTTGGTGTTAATTTTAATTTTAATGGTAGGACTGTGCCTGAAGTTTTACCCATAGCTTCATGTCATATTGAAACTTTAACAATTGGAAAACTCAGGACATCCCTTCAGTATTAAAATTTCTCAAATTTGAGCATCAGAATGGCATCAAACATGAACGTATGCAAATTTAGGTAGGAGACTTCACAGAGAGCAACAGGTTGTTCTGTACATGAATGGCTTTGTGGTTATCTTGAGATTCACTCCTGTGATCAAGTGACTCAAAGGTTCCCTACCTTCCACATTAATATGAAGAAGGTGAATATTATTGGGGTATAGAAGGGGAAAGTGATCCTAAACCTGCACGCAGGCACACACACACACACACACACACACACACCAATGCTCCAGAAGGGGAAGGAGTTAGAGCGAGAGAGTGAGGTTATTGCCCCCTGTGGTTAGACATATTAAGGGGGCACCTTAGGGCTTACCAAGAACAAAGAGGGTCGTACTACACTCAATTCTGCTTTTAAATGGTAACCCCAAATATATATCCATATTTGTCAACATGAGTGATTTTTCTTAATTTTTGAATAAAGGTCAGCTCCTGGCCATGCTTGAAAAGCCAGTTGCTCCTTTGATCACTGGTTTGGAGATATTTATGAGGGAGGGGGACCATTTGTCCCTCTCTAGCTGGCAGAGTAGAGAACCATAAAAACGACTCCTGACAAACACATACTAGTTGTACGTCTTATGGGCACTACAATTACATTTTTAACATGCACTTTTGTGAAGTAGGAGTTGCACCAACGAACATGACAACGAATGCTGGATATCGAATGTAAGGTGAATACAGTACCCACTCATATTTAGAATTTCCCATATTCATCTGTTATCAGTCTCTCAGTCCCCCCAGTCAGTCTAATCTCGTCATCCAATAAACAAATATTTAGTCGTGCTGAAAGATTATATTCATTCATTTGAGCCGAATCAGGAACAACAAACCAAGCCATTACAATCTGTAACTTGCAAATTTCCTTAACCCAATAAAACAGGCTCAATAAGTATCACACAGAGATAGAAAACCTTGAAGTCAAAATAGTACAAATATGAAATAAATGAGTACACCTATGAAATAAAACCACTACATGTAATATTGCAGACAGAAAAGTGTATAAAAATGAGAAATGTATAAAACATTTTCAAAAAAATATTAAATGATTATTTATGATGGAGTAATATTGACATCTTAACATTTTTATATATCTGCAATGAAAATTAGCACTTTCCCATAAAAAAAGTTTCAAGGAAAGTAAAATAATCCTTCTTAGGAAAATGTACAGATACAAAGTGTATTTTTCGGTTCTGAAAATATATGTAGCAAGATCTGTGGCCCTGAATTTTGTATCCAGGACCAGATAACTTCTAGATGTGATAGAACATCTAGAATACATAGATATACATTTTTGGAAATGAAAGATTCTTCGTTCCGGTATGTTTTCTCAATTCAATTACTGTAAAACATTCGGCAACAGCTATGTACATGAATATATGTTGATATCCTTAAGGTGTCTTGGATGTTCAGTACAAATTGCAACCCAATCCACTGAAAAATAAGCAATTGCTGAGGCTGAGAATACACATACAAAGAATCGCAAAATTGCTCAGAGGGCAAAACTTCAAAAATTTCTTACAAACAAAGTATTTGGAGTAGAGCTATAGGGTTTTGGTCCTATAGCTGAAGGTCCCATGATTTTTTTGATGAAATAAGGGTCCTAGGTGAGTTGACATGGGCTGCGTTCCAAGACTCAAATTCGTCTCCTCCTTTCTCCCCTCCTTTCCTCCGTGTCCCGGAAGCTGATTATGTGTCCTCCTTCCCTCCACTGTTCCAAAACGAAATCTTGCCTCCTCCTTTCCTCCAAACAAAGGAAGTCTTTTCCAAACAAAGGAAGTCTCCGCGGAAGTCTTTTCACATTTCTGGGTGACAGCATCGTGCTCACGACGAGTCAAATTAAAAGACCATCCCACTGAATATTTCACCATCGAAAAGTTCTAAAACATGACAAGGGATTTGCCAATGCTGAAGGATAAATGGGAGGACAGTAAACAATGTAATTTACATTACTGGGAAATCTTTTATTTTGCGTTTTCAAACATAACCACATTGACGCGATATAGTCACGTTTTTGAGCTGCGAATGGTAATTTTACCAGTGTGAAATTGAGCGAGTTTATGTTGCGGTAAGTGTATTTATTCCTTGTACAAATGTTTATGTTACATCATGAGCAGAATGCGAGAAAATGACATTTGTATTTTAATACATGAAAAGGGCTGTAGGCGTAAAAGAAGCGTGATCGGCTTTGGAGTCAGTCGAAATTATTACTTCATCAATAGCCGACATCGACTTTGATGACGGGCGAATCGGATTAGCTGTTCCAATTTTCGATTCATTTTCTCCTCCTTTCCTCCACATATTTCCGGAGTAGGAAAGGAGGGGAGAAAGGGTGGAGACGAGAAAAAGTATTGGAACGCAAACCACGGAATGACCCAGTTTTTTATGATTGCTTACACACTAAAATGAAAAAGAATAGACAATTCGTGAAACCTACACTCAAGGAGCAAAACCTCAGCCCAGATCTGCACAACTGTGAGAAAGATATCGAGGCTCTTGAAGAAGTACAGAGGAGGGCAACTAAATTAGCTCTTGGCATGAAATATAAAAGCTACGAGGAAAGACTCAAGTTACTTAACCTATTTAGAATTAGCAAGGGGTGATTTCATAGAGGTTTTTAAATTTATAAAAGACTCAACAAGGTTAACTACAATACATATTTTCAGGTGAGTTCAGTCTGTAGGACAAGGGGACATAAATGGAAACTAGTTAAGAGTAAGTTCCGCACTGATGTAAGAAAGTATTATTTTATACAAACAGTTATCAATGCAGGGAATAGGTTGCCAGGTCATGTAGCTGAAGCAGAGACCCTTGCTGTGTTCAAATCCAAACTTGATACAGTTTTGGATACTCTTTAATTGAGCTTAGTTGGGGCGAATGGCCTGTTCTCGTCATAATATGTTCTTATGTTCCTGTAAGAACAATGTTTGAAAATTGCAACACTACTTTAATTTTATGCCAAATCTTCTGTTTAATTGTTCCCTGTTATCCAGTCATAACCTTGTTATAGTGCTGGGTAATGATTGAAAGTTGCCAATACTGCTTTTTTTTTTAACAAAAAATACACATATCAGCCTAGCCAAACAGAAAATACCAGAATGTCATGGGATTGCAGTGGGTTCTATTCTCATTACTGTTAGACTGTAAATTTGTTACATGCAAGCACACATACATAAATGCATGAACGCATGTGCCCATACACATGTAGAGTATGTAGGTAGTGTGTTTTTTTATAACAAAAATGTTGGGAAAATATGGTTAATGTATGCAAGATAAAGCGTCATTATATATTTATTATATTTATTAGCTTATTATGTTGATGTTAAATATAAACACAGATCCGAAATACATTTTCTGAAACATTCTGACAGGCGTTTGTTTGCACTATTCATTTTCAAATATGTTTAATTTCAATTTTCCGTTGTTTTCAGGACAATTTTCATGTTTGATGACTGCAAAAGACAACAGTCAGCATTTTGCTAGGTAATGATTGTTCAAAGCCAATATGTGATGTTTGTTTCAAAATCACAGAGTTCAAAGTCTGATGTTTGAATAAACTAACCGTATTATATAAATTTAGAGCCACAATAACTCGGTCAGAAGCTGACCACTACGCTGCAGGGTGAGGTGAGTTAGATTTTAAGTAAATTCTTTATCATCAGTGTTAAAAAAAATAGATTATTGTTACAAAGAACTATTTAACCTTTGGGTTCTGTTGAAATTGGCTTTATTTCCTCATTGTTTAGGGTCTCACAGACCACAGTGTTGTATTTGTTAAAGTCATAGTTAAAAGTTAGAAATGAACTAATTTTGTGTTTTCACAGGTCTTCTTCTGACCTTATTAAAACCCCATTGACAGAACATTTCTGAAGCCTTAGCTTTCCCTTTAACCACAAAGTAGACCTGCGCATTTCACAAAGATGATAAAATGTGTAAAATATCCAAAATTGTACTGTAAAATTCAATACATAAATATTTAATGTTTAATATGTTATATGGGCTATACCCGAACAGATATACATTTCTTTTGTGTTTCAAAAATATTAATGGACAAAAAATACATGCATTTTATCCAATATAGTAACACAGTGTTTGTTTGGGGTCAATTTAAATCTGGGTTCTCGCAGACCCCAAACAGAAAATGAGGGTTAAGGTAATAAAAAAAAGTATATTATTAAGAGGAGTACATGTTCGCATTTTAATTTAAAGAACCTTGTCAATGTGATCTGAAATATTTCATTTATGATAAACATTGTAATAATATTAATTATTTAAAAATTGTGTTTTGATAGTTTCCAAGATGAGGGCGCTTTTAATCTTGAGCGTGGCACTGCTGGCGTTTCTGTCTGCTGTCCAGAGTGACCGGCATACCGGGCGCACGCCCCACCCACGTCCGGACCGTGGACAAGGACACGGACACGGACATGGACACGGACATGGGCACGGGCACGGTCATGGGCATGGCCACTCTCACGGTGAAGGGCACCATGATTACGACAAGAACAGCAGCCTGGTGATACACCATGAGAACATGGACTTCGCTTTCAGTCTCTACAAACACATCTCTGCTTTGCCAGATTCTCAGTCCAAGAACGTCTTCTTCTCCCCACTGAGCGTGTCGGTCGCCCTGTCCGCGCTGTCCTTGGGTGCCAGAGGGAAGACGCACCAGCAGCTCTTCGAGGGTCTGGGATTCAACGCAACGGACATCACTCCAGAGGAAGTAAGCCAGGCCTTCCAACAAATACATGAGAATCTCAACAAGAAAACGGATGTGGACCTTTCACTGGGCAACGCGCTCTTCATCAACGAAAACTTCAAGCTCCGTCCCGAGTTCCTGGAGGGCATGAAGCGCTATTACCATTCAGAGGGTTTTAGCACCGACTTCACTAAGACTGAGGAGGCCAAGGAGCAGATAAATAAGTACGTGGAAGAGAAGACCAAGGGCAAAATCCCAGACATAGTGAATGATGTGGATCCAGGGACAGTGATGTATCTCATCAACTACATATACTTCAAAGGTCAGGGACGTCTAGCGAATGGTTTCAGCTGCAAGACAAGCATTATAAGATGGACTTTAAATTTTACCTGCTGTCTGACTCAATAGCCTATAAACCTGTATATAAGATTGAAATCATACTGTGGTTTATTTTGAAAGAAAAACATTGCGAATTTTCAAATCGTTTGAATTACTCTTAGCGTAATGAGAGCAAAAATAGCTCACTGAATGTTAAATTCTGTTACATGCCTTAAAAGACTTTCAAATGAAATTACAACATTTTGTGTCGTCCTTTAGGAAAATGGGCGATCCCTTTCGATCCGGACAACACCAAAGAAGACACGTTTCACGTTGACGAAAATACAAGCGTTCCCGTGCAGATGATGACAGAAGAAGATCGTTTTCATGTCTTTCATGATGAAGATATTTCCACACATGTTCTACAGTTGCATTATAATGAATCTGTGTCAATGATGCTGATTCTTCCAGAGAAAGGACTGCAGGGTCTAGAGGAGGTTGTTTGCAGGGTTCATGTGAGGAAATGGGTCCACGCTGTCAAGCCGAGGTACGGATTTTAAATCATAACTGTTTCCAGTTAAGTGTAGTCCACACGGAGCATACGACTTGATTAGAGACAACCCCTCGCACAGTATAGCGTGTATCAAGACTAGCAGCCGTTTAATCATTAAGCTAAATTGTTTATTCGTTACGTACATGGTGTATTTGGATTCTGTGTAATGTCTATTATTATTACAATATTTAAGATGCATTTCTTGTTCTGAAGAATGAACTGATATCTGAGTAAGTGACTTACTGTTTTATTCTTTTGTAATGCAGAGCAATAACAGTGTTAGTGGACTCTAAACAAATACTATTAATGTTATTTCCACAGGAAGTATAAAGTGTACATTCCAAAACTGTCCGTTAAAACCTCATATGACCTCAAAGACGTTCTGCCTGGAATGGGAATGACTGACATATTCCAGGACACCGCAGACCTGTCTGGAATATCAGAGACGAGAAACTTGGTTGTCAATAAGGTAGGTGAAACACGATATAGGACTACATCAGAAATGCGGGTCGGCACAGAAAAAATGACCTTTAAATTCAATAAATTAATTCAGAGGCCATTACTGTCATAAACACGTTGTTTATGTTTTCATGTTATTTTTATTACGTGTGGAGCAAAGGAGTTTCCCTTTGTCAATGTGATTTTGAATTGAAACTGTACGAAAACAAAGTTGCCAAGCAATGGAAAATGTATTGTACTAACATTAAATCATGAAAACATAACTTCACGAATTTCGTACCATATGTTGGCATTGAATAAATTTTTGTCTTTTTGTTTCACCATACGTAATTCATGTTCCACATACGTATTTTCATTTTAGGTCATTCACAAGGCCACTTTGGACGTGGACGAGACTGGATCAACCGCGGCTGCGGCAACGGGAGTGGAAATCATGGTGACCTCCATACAATTCCCGCAGCCCACTCCCGAACTAAAATTTGACCATCCCTTCATGTTTCTCGTGTTTAATCGTGAAACCCTAAGTATTCTATTCATGGGGAAAATTGTTAATCCTAATCAAAAATAAAATACATTCATACGAACCATTAATAGTTATCTAAGCATGATTATTGTAACGCTGAAACAAAACTATTGTCAATAACCAATTATCAATCGTATTATTATTATATATGTAAAATGTATGCAGCCATATTTTCAGTTTGATCTCAAGGACGTTGACTTCGTTCCACAAACAAAAAAAAGTGACACGCCCCCCAACGAAAACTTGATGGCCCAGTGATGTTTTTCTCTTTAGAACACGTTACCTATATTTCAAAAGGTCAGCTATGTAGCAGCGAAAATCTTTTTGAATGGGAATCAAACAAACGGCCGACATAACCATGCGCAAACTCTACCTTGTGATTCACGAACAAAGCTGAATAGTTATACTGTATGTAGTTATTTGTTACTAATATATTTTGATTTATTGGATTTCATTTTTATCCGATTGATCTGGTTAAAATAAATCGATAAATGACTCGTCAAGGCCACATTCTAGTTGCACGTCTTATGGGCAATACAATTACATTTTTAATATGCACTTTTGTGAAGTAGCAGTTGCACCAACGAACATGTCTTATCAAGAATTGCAATGCTGGATATCTAATGTAAGGTGAACACAGTACCGGCTTCTCATATTTAGCTGTCATCAGCCTCTCGGTCCGTTATGTCAATCTATCCAATAAACAAACAGTTAGTCGTGCTGAAAGATTATATTCATTCATTTCAGCTGAAGCAGCAACGACCCATTTCGTGTATGCACTCTGTCCTGCCGAGACCACCTGGGTAATTTTGCTTGGCGAATCAGAGCGTGGCAGTGGGGAACATGGATGAGGTAAAACATGCATGGCAGCGTAACATTCCTGACCGTTTTTAAAATTGGGACGGGATGGAAAGAGCATGGTTAGGTTCTCATGTGAAATAAACAGCCTATCTTGTAATTTGATAAATACACGATAAACTACATATTTATCGTACTGAACGCCTACAGCTGGAGACCTCAGCACGTCTCAAATAGCCTAAATATAACCTTATTAACGCTTTTGGCCTGTTTTGCTTTTTAAACTCTATGAACCCACGGACAATAATTCACAGATCTCAAGACTTACAATATGCCAGTACAAATGTAGTCATCAGGTCAAGTAAAACTAACTCTAAAACACATGAATTATTCACCTTAGATACTATAGTACATTATAAAATATGATATCAAGCAATGTTTATCGTTCAACGATAAACCTCGCTGTGGATATTGTATGACAGTTAATTTAGACCTTCGTGGTTTATCAAATCTCAGTGATTGTATTTACTTACTTTACTTCATTAACCAAAAATCGAATGAAAAGTTATGCTAACCTAAAGTAAGAAGCTGACATGACATTCAGTTTAACCAAGGAAGGTGACACAAATCAAATACAACGGGGTTTCCTAAGTTGTTAAGTTAAAGCACCGGCTTTTAAAGTTTACAATCAAATTCAATGTAAGAAGCACAGAGATTTATACAAAATCTAGGCCTTTCGTCATAAATCATGTCAAATTGTCAGTGCTGATCTAGAATCAGGCTTTCTCTTTCCACATCTTAACGTTACGCATTATGAGCAAAAATGCAGAACTGCTGCTTCCAAGATGCTGCTCCCTGGATAGCAAATTCCCTGAGGTCCAGATCCAGTTCACCACATCCCTGAGATTTTGGCCCGCATTAAGATGGAATGATGGTGCAAAAGTGGTCCACATCAAGCTGACTAACGCTAACAGTGGGCCGGAATCGGACTGTGTGTATTGAGCCAGTGCCAGCAATTTCGTTCCTGTGGTACCAGCATTTTGCCAGCACAGGGAGTCCTCGACTTCCTACAACGTGTCCTACGCCGATTTTCGACGTAAGTCGGAATTTATACCTAAATTACACCTAAATTAACACCTTAAGTCACTCACAACTGTACACACAACACATGAAGGACAAAAAAAAGAAAAAAAAAAAAAAAAACAATTTCTTACCTTTATTTCTTTGGTCGTATTTACGAACCAAACCGCTTAGGTCGAAACTAGGTTTTTTAAGTAATTTATGGGAGTGCGTCGTAACCACGAAACCGTCATAACTCAAGACCGTCGTAACCAGAGGACCTCCTGCATCAGCAAGGAGTTGTCTGCTCTATGTGTCCTAGCAGCTCAAGAAACACAACCTCTGTATGAAAACAATGTTACACTGAAATGAAATATACTTTTAGAAGAATTGTTTAATGCATGTATGCATCTCAGAAAATTTCAGAAGATGTCTTGCGTACACGTCATATCTTTTAATAATTAAAAAACACCATATTCTGATTAGTACACAAATACATAATCATCCTTTGGTCTTGCATCCATCAACTTTATTTTTCAAATATATTTTTTGATGAGTATTTTGACAGTAAAAGTAAAATTTTCTGACTTCCTCCTGAAATGATTCCCACATACAATAACATACTTTGGGGTGTATTTTACAGATGTGACTTAGCTCTCCTGTTTGTAATATTACTCAGGAAACTGAGGGGGTGTTGCTTCTCAAACAACTTCCGTGAACTTCTATGTCACAGCACTGTTTCCTGGAGTAAAGATACGAATGGCTGGACTGGGCCTTCAAAGCACTCAAAAAGTCATAATGCGACAGAGGTCATTAATGAGACACAAACACACTTTTCTGCTATGAATACAAAGAGCTTTATTTGCACAATAGAACCCCAGGATCCTCCAGCCTTCTCTACTCACTACTGCTCGCTAACACACTGTACATATTTCACCTGCAAGGAAAGCTGACTATACTGTAAATGGTATTTGGGCTTTTGTTTTTTTCTTGTTTGTTTTCGATTCTGTGATGAAAGACGATCAGTTCTCTCCACAGATGGCCAAAAGGATCTTCTCGTAATCCCCTTTGGTGTCGTCCTGTGATGAAAACGCAAGCAAGTTATTAGCACGATCATAGCATGAATGTAAAAACAATAAAAACATTCCATTGCCATGACCAATAAACCGTAAACGGTCACTCTGTGAGACTGTGGGCTCACCAGGATCTCCTGGTAGAGGGTTTTCCCATATTTCTTCTGGTACTCTTCCTTTATCCTCTTCATGTCCACCTCTGAGCGGCTCACCATTACCCGGGTCAGGATCTTAGTCCTGGTTCCGGAGCCCTGGATTTAGTACCGGGAAAAGAGAGAAGGATTTCGTCCCTTCAGCTGTGCTACTTTACAGTACATTACAGTTATTTAACTGACTTGTTTGTCAGTTGATTAAACTATGCTTAGGCCAAACCCCACAGGGATACAGCAATTCATTACGCTCAAAGTTATGATGTCATCATCATGAGCCTGACCACTGAGCTTACATCCCCTACAACAAACATCTATTCACCTGATATTTAATGGGTTGAAATCTCTAAACGAAGCAAACAAATGGCAGTGAGACAAACAGTACCTTCATTGACAGGTAGAGTTTCTCAGCGAAAAATGCTGGCTTGCTCCCGGCACACTTCACTATAACAGGACAGACAAGATGACAGCGGCAGCAATGTAAATAACACAACGAATCCATGCAATAAATCAACAACATTGCTGGTGTGCATTCAGGTATTTCTCATCAAACAAACATTCCACCCCCTACTTTCACAACCATTCCACAGATTATTCGGCGGAATTTCTTTCTTGAATATGCAGAATTCTTTCAGACACAGGGCTGCTAACAAGACACAGCGAGTGACATGCTCAGGTCAACAGGGTATTTCTTTGCCATGTGTCACAATGTGATATTCCGCAACTCTGGTCAGAGATTACCAGACAAGGGCCAGTCAGGAGTTGGGTGGCTGCCGTTTGGCTGTGCACATTTTAAAATGGAACAAGCCCCTGACAACCAAGAGAATAATGAAATGAAAACCCTACTCTTTCAGTCTCCATTTGTAATCCTTCATTATCCCCATCTCCTAGTACATGCTAATACTGATAAACATTTATTTGCATATTATATTCGTTTTTATTATTACCCATGTCTTGGGTTAAAGGACAGTTTAGTTATGTATTATATATTGTATTCGTATTGTTTATTCCCATAGACATTAACAGGAGTCAAACTAAACAATCTTCATGGTTACAGTCACCATGCACAGTACATGCAGTTGCACTGATTCATTATAACCAGAGAAATTCTGTTTTTTACTGACTGGTGGGACCACAGAGATTAGGGAACTACAAGAACTGCAAGACTCAGTAGAACAGTGAAACAATTCAACAGTGACCTCTAGAGGCTTGGACATGCTTCCAATTCCATGTGTTATGGGTTTTGCCATTTGAAAATTTCCCCCACATTTTTTTCTTTCATTTCCAGAGAACAATTGACAACCTATAGTTTCATGTGTTTGACACGTTGTGCAAGTGTAAGACAATATATGTGCACACCTGAGAATTTTTGGCATTCCTATGTCAAGAATGCATTTCAGACAGAAATGAAGTGTAAGTTAAACCCCTGTTGTTAAGGTCTCTTCAGGCCCACGAATCCAAGTCCAGCAATACTGGGATCTTACATATTTCTCGTATGACTCATATTTTCCTTTTTCACAGCATTTTTTTGTAATCTAAACACAATCAGTCACTAGCAATTTTTTTTTATCTCCTCCCCCTTCTTTTTCCCCCACCGCGAAGTTGTTGACCGCCTAGGCAACCCTCTTCCATGGACTCAGGACGAGGGGCCGTTTGACTTCCTTGGGGACTTTCATTCCCTATCGAGGCTGGCCCAAGGCAGACCTCTGGCCCTAGCCTGTCATGGTGTGGCTGGGACTTAAACACCCGGTTTGAGGTCCTATGCCTGCTTCCCAAACAAGCAAGCATGAGCTCTGTGACTGTGAGGGTGAACCAGAGCCCTTCTACTCCTTTTAAAACAGCTCAGCTGAAGGTCACCTGGCTTTACCTGTTTCCTGTTGCACTACTATACAACACTGGGGGCGAGAAGGTTAGCTCAGTTTATAGTTCCACAGCTACACCACAGAAAGAAACAGAGGGGATGGCGGCTGTTTTTGAGGTGAAAGTGGGGGGGGGCGGGGGTTGTCCTCTCACCGATGGCGGTCAGACAGTTCTCGATGTCTCCCTTCAGTTCCAGGTCAATGGCTTTAGCCACATCCACCTTACTGTACTTGGAGTATCTCTCAAACACTGGGGAGAGAGCACAACATGGAGACAAGTGAAATTACTCACAATACAAATAAAATAAGACTTTAATGAATACATAATATGTCAATTTTCATTACTAGTTTGTCATTTCTATTTTTCCATTACTATTTTCATTGCAACTACATTGCTGCTTGAAGAGGTGTGCTGGTGGGCCACTAGAGGGCACTCTTACATACAGGGAAAATTTGATATTCAATGTAATGTGGCCACCATACCTTCCTTCAGATAAAACATTAAACTGAAGTCCTGAGACACACAGTACTTACTTAAAATCCCTTACAACTTTTCAAAAGATCTGGAGTGTTAATACTGATGTCCTGGTCAAATTTTAAATTCTTCAACATGGCCACCCGACCATTCCACACTTCTGACTGGCTATGCAGTTCCTCGTCTCCACTGCCTACACCTATTCCCGAATTTCTTTGTTGACCTACCTGGTTAACTCAAGGTAAAATACACTGTACCTCCCACTCATTCTATTCCTATAAAAAAGAACAACTTGTTTCCCTGGCATAAGAAAACAAACGCCTACACTCCTCGTTCAACAATGAGTCACAAAGGATTTTGCAAGAGCACCAAGGCATTTGACACGGTGGACCCTCACAGAAAGTCAGAGTTAACTCTAGGAGCAAACAAACATACAGTAGAGATGCTCACAAAAATAGAATATCTTCCAGTAAAATAATAAAATGGGAAAACTGTTTGTCAGCATAGTCATACTGAGACACACACTGTTTCAGAGATGTGCAAGTTAAATTTTAAAATGTGTACGTGTTCAGAGCATATTTCTGTTTTTTTTTTTTTTTACATTTTTTCACTTCAACCTTCAAATTTTGAAGGCCCAGTCACAACCAGTCCCCTTTCCCACCTGTCCCACCTTTGCAATTACAGGTCATTTCCTTTGGCCTTCCCTTTTTAATTTATTAGTTTTTTTAATCAGTCAGATAAACTAATGATTTCATTATCTGATTACCCTAGAAGCTGAACGACTCAATTAGAAGGAGATAAAACAGAGACTGGCAGGTGAAAGGTCATTGATGACCTAATTGTTTAACAACAGTGCAAATGGAAATGAGCCAAGTTTTGCTTAAATATGTCAAAAAAAATGAAAGAACTATCAGGTTGGCTGTATTTACACCCAGTATCCACAAGGGTATCAGGGCTAAGTTAACACATCACTAAGGTACTGTGGTCACGCAAACAACAATAACTAAAAGCCTGAAAACTCTGAAGGTGCAGAAGGTGATCTCACCTTTGCGAAGGACAAAAACATGAATATACAAAAAACCTGCGGCATGAGACTTTTTTTCACGTCACAACCAGGCCGCGTCCATGTTACAAAGCCTCATGAACTCAAAGCTCTTTCACTAATGGGTGGAGCAACTATTATTCACTATGAGTGACTCAATTCTAGCCAATGAGAGCGCTTTGCTGCTGAGGGTTCTATTGCACTTTGCCCTAATATTTCCTATTCCATTTCCATAAGTCACTCTTGATAAGAACATCTGCTAAATGCCTGTGATTTAACGTAACATACCGTAATGTACTGTAATGTGAAGTAGCATTACGTAATGTACTTTAATGTAACGTAACAAAACATAATGTTTTGGGTTCTCACCTTTGCGGAGTTGCTGAGGACTCCTGGTGGTAAGGATGTCGATGAAAACAGACAGATCGGTTCCTTTCCTCTTCTCTCCTGCTTCATACAGAGCCTGAAGGAACGGGGCGAAGTGAGAGCTTAGCAGGGCCCCACAAACACACCAGACAGCACTTAACGCACCCCATAACACAACGCAAACACGCCACACAACAAAAAGGTACCCCACAACTTAAACTCATCATACAACACAAAGACAAATAAGGGCGGAATGGGGTATCACCATGAACAAAAACAAAATGGGTGACACTACAATCACTTCATACATCAATGGCTTGCTTGCTTCAACCAATCAAAGAGGTTTTTCAGTTCAAAACAAAATGATGGGACCACATCAATGAGCTACGACATCTGGTAGCTCCACCCATTTTTGGTGTGACAGCACTTCCCTGTTTCGCCACCACTGCCATCGTCACGAGAGCTTTTAACTCCGCTAAATGAAAGCATTAAACTAAATGAAAGGATAATTCCAAATCCAGTCATGGCTCCTAATGAGTAGGTGTCTGGTTTCTTAGCATGTGTTCGGTAAACTCGGACAGGATGACTGCACTGTACTCACTACCTCCCCTCTCTGAAATCCGTTAGCAGTATTCTCCCTTATTGTTCACCAAATGACTCTTTTAAATCCCTAATTTATGTTTATCTGCCATATTATTTGCTGCATATTATTTTATCTCCTATAATGTGTTTTTCACCTCAGTATTTATGCATGATCCATCTTTGCTTGCTTGAATTTCAGGGTCTCAAACGGGATAATTACTGTGTGCAGAATTCCATCATTAGAACCCAATAAAAAATACATAATAAAAATAAAATGGAATGAATGATTAGAAATTGTTCTCACTCTTGCGTCGTTGTCGGCGAGCTCCTCGTTCACTGTGGGGTCTTCGCTCCGGGCCGCCTGCATTCAGAAACAAAGAAAACGGATGACGGACTGTGGTTCGCAAGCACCTGCAATCAACTTCGTCATGTACAATTTGTGTTAAATACAAAACAAAGAGACGTGCAAAAATATAGGGACACCAGAAATTGGTGAAATAATTATGTGAAAAACTTTACCTATTTAGATACCAGAATACAGACAATTTTAAATGAAATAACTTTTTCTCTGGTGCTCTGGAGTAATGCCGATTGAATGATTATTGAGTTGGTCAATTAAACTGGTTTGTGTACATATGTGACAAACTACAGATACATACGCATAGTTACAGAGACACACACACACACACCTTGCACAGGGAGAGCAGAGCATTTCTGAAGTCTCCACCGGTATCAGACTTGATGTCGTCTTCCAGCTCCTTCTTGTACTCTGCAGGGATCCAGAGCGAGTCAATCTACCCATGTACTTCTGATAAATTAATCACAGAAGCATATGCACACAGGAAGACACACACATCCTCGCACCTGTGCACCCACACATATACACACACACACACATACCACGCACTCGCAGGCATGCAGACACACACGCACACACACACACAGATGCACACACACGCACGCATGCACACACACACACACACACACAGATGCACACACCTTCCTTGTAGGCCTTCTTTATCTCTCTGATCTCCTTATTGGTCCTGGAGGCCAGAATCTCAACGAGAGTATCCTCATCTGTGCCCAAACCCTGTGAAATAAAACACACAGATGTCAGTTTAAGCACATACATGCAGTGATATTTAGTAATGGCTAAGCCTTTAGCATTGATTATATATAAATGAATTGGCTTCACTAAAGCTCAGGTAAACACAGAATGAATTTCCTCCTAAATACTTATGTGAAAAAATTAAAATACATAGTAATGAGTACTTGGTGCCAACATGTCTGTTATAGCTCCATGCTAAAAAAAGACCATTAATATACAAGCAACCTTTTTTCAGTGTATTCCTTCCAAACAACTCAGATAAATAAGAAAAAAGACAAACTGTTAAAATTAACTTCATTCAGTTTTCCTTTTCAGTGGGGGGCAAAAATGAGAGAAGACACAGTCAGCCAAATGATCACAAGGTCAGATGAAAACAGTACAGCTGGACATGAGTTCTCTCTTTGACCAGAGGGAGCGAAAAATCTAAAAAGACGAGATGCCCGCAGCTGCCCTCAAGCAAAAAATTTCAACACACACCCCGGGGAGCGACAAGGTTTGCAACACAGCTGCACGAGATCAGAAATGTAGCAACTACGGTTGTCAGGCCAGATAGAGAAGTTAGCAGGGCTCAGCTATAGCTGAATGACAGGAAGTGGGTAGCTGGAAAAAGACGGCTAATAATAACAGCCCTGAACGAGCATGACGCCCCTTTCTCTTCCTCCTTAGCACCATCCTGTGATAAAAACAATCACGCCTGGAGCTTCCGGACTAGATAGTTAGCCTTTGAAACACACACCCAGTACACACCCAACATAATGAGTAATGAAGATAAATCATGAAGACAGGATTATGGGAAAGAAAAAAAATAAAAGAAAAATAGGTACATGAATTCCACTGCTAGATGCAGAGCATAATGTGTGTATTGCTATCAGAATTGTCTTTCAGTTGTCATGTGACATGGCTAGGTCCGTTTAGCATCAACAGCAGGACGGTAAGCATTGGATTCTGATGTGATGAGTCTAGAGAGAAGACGACCCTTGCCCTCGGGTTGCTCAAAAAAGCGACACATGAATAAGGGCGTTTTTATCACAGCCAGTTAGAAATAAAGGTTATAAAAGAGGGCAGGATCTATAGTCAGAAACAGGCTGGGATGGATTAGAGCCACAGCCATATATGGTAATGGGCGGAGTTACATGGATGGGGGAGGGACTTGCCTTCATGGCTAGTTTGAGCTGCTGGGCGTCATACTGAGCTGGAGTCTTCAACAGGGCCAGGACCACTTCCTCTAGCTCCCCCTTCAGGGCAGACTTCAGAGCTGCATCCAGAGGCTGAAAACACACCAATGCCATCATCCACATGTACAAACACATGCAATATACACACCATATACACATCCTTAAATAAACACATAAAGAAACCATACATAGACAAACACTCATGTGTGCTCACATGCATACATGAACTACACACATACACAGACAAAACACATGAAATCACACACATACGCAACATACACACCATACAAATATTAATGCATGCATATAACAACCATACATAAACACACACACTCACACAAATACAGATGCACAAAAATAGTCACAGAAAATTGCAGAGTTGACAAATAAAATATCCAGCAGTCATACATCAGCTGTAGTTACAAACACAAATCAAATTCCCCACCCTTTTCTGGGCAGACACCGACAGTGCCAACTACAGAGCCCACAGAAAATAAATCTACTGTGAATCGTCTGTGTGGAGCTGGTTTTGCTGTTTGATTAAGATTTATAGCTCAGTGTACATAAACCAGAATACGGGAGAGACAAAGGCGACAGAGAAAAGTGAAGAAAAGGAGGATCAAGTACAGGATCTAGGTGTGGATAGCAGAGGACGTATGACATTTACTCATTATAACAACAATTAAGTCTACGTGTTTCTTTTTTTCTGACCGAATAAAAGTTTGGTTAAGTGATTAGGTAACATCTCATTATAAATGTGAAAATGTGTCTGCACTGATGGCCAGACTGACACTTGTAGTTGTACGTTTCAAATTAAGGTCACAACCTTGATCGAATTCAGGCTCTTCAGAGATAAGGCTCCTTTACTTCCATGTGCGAAATACTCTCGCATCCATTTCAGCTCTCACTGCTAAGGAAGTTTCTACATGTCTCACCTGTTTCTCTCCTGCATCTTGCCCTTATTTCTTCTATGTCCCCCCATTTCTCTCCTAAGTCTCCCGTGTTTCTCCACTGTGTCTCCCTCGGTTTCTCTTCTGCGTCTCACCTTTTTTTCCTACTTTTCTCTCCTAAATCTCTCGTTTCTCCTCCGTGTCTCTTCTGTTTCTCACCTTGCCGCAAGCCTGCTGGTAGGCCGCTTTGATCTGCTGCCGTTGGGCATTGCTTCTCCTCACCAGAACATCGATGATCGTGGTTTCGTCCACTCCTGGGTGGGATGAAAGAGGCGTTGAGACGTGGGAATGAAAGTGGGGCCTACAGACCTGCCCTATCTGATGAGCCTAAAGGAGCGACAGCCTTGATGATGCTGCCATGGGACCTCCATGTAATGTCGACTCAGAGAAACCTACAGAGTATACATTTTTATACTGAAGCTATTCAATTTAAGTAACTTGCTTCAGGGTACAATGCCAGTGCCCCACCCGGGAATTGAACCTGCAATCTCTCTCATTTTAAATCCCAGTTCCCTAACAATTACACTGGACATTCTTAGGCAAAGCCAACTTGGGGCCCTTCATCACAGTCACGTCTACCCTGCAGTAGTTCCAGCAGCCAATTAATTTATTGCAATCGTGAGTGTGGCAACTCCTTTTGGCTAGCCGTGTCTGGTCTCCCAATCAACCACTCATCACCTGTAGCAGATTCTGCAGATCAGTGATTACACCTCCTAAAGAAAGATGCACAATATACAGAGAGTCCCACTTCTTGTGTAGAAGCAGTACAAAACTAAGAGGGCCTATACTCTAGCTTGTCCTGGGTAACAGAATAAATATTGTGGTTGGATTTCAATAAAAACAGAGCAGAGCAAACAGCTTCCCAGAAGCCGCTGCCAAAACCCAGAAGGAAGAAGTTGCTCATTCACAAACACCCCATTACACAGACACACAAATGCACCATATGCAAGCGTGAGAACATATGCACAAACACATACACATGCAGGAGCACACACATGCATGCACAAACACGCACACATATACTCACATGCATGCATGCATGAAAGTATGCATGCATATGCATGCTCAAACACACATGCACACATACATGTGCAAACAAACATGTACATACACACGTATGCACACTCACACTTATACACACACATATATGCGCATATGCATGCTCAAACACACATGCACACATACATGTGCAAACAAACATGTACATACACACATATGCACACTCATACTTATACACACACACACATATATGCGCATATGCATGCTTAAATACACATGCACACATACATGTGCAAACAAACATGTACATACACACATATGCACACTCACACTTATACACACACACATGCACATGCACATTAACAGGTTCATGCAGACCCCTATACAAACACTCATTCCATTAAGTCAGACAGCAAACTGAAAAACTCACCTGGGCATCATATTTCAACACAAAAGGCATATCCATTTCTGCTGACCTACTGACTCATTCTACATCCTTGCATGTGCGTTGCGCTTGGCTGGGGTGACAAAAAAAACCATGCATGCACGCATACCTTTGACTTTGATAGCTTTATCCAGAATGCCCACATCCCCGCTGGCACTGAACTGGGGGTGAGGCGTCACTGTCCCTTGGAATGACGCCTAAAAGAGAAACAGCATGAAGACATAGACGCTAAATCACTGTGTGTGCATGTCTACTTGCTAATGCTATGTGTATGTGTACATGCCTTTGGGTGCCTCTTGTACTAATGGTTTTACTGGAATTCGTTTACTTCAAGACTGAGTTAATGCCAAAATCTGCTCTTTTTCCTACAGAGACCAGACAGCAGAGACTCCTTAAGCAGTGATTAGTGGCAGGCAGCTTTAACTCCAGCATGCTGCAGGCCCAGGTCAGGCTAGGTGTGCATTCTTAGGGGGGAGGAAAAACACAGAGGTGCTTAAGTCATATCTGGCCCAGTGGATGTACTGGGCTCTGAGGGAGTGGCTGACATACCAGGCTCTGAATCACCCACAGTTTCTTTTTTTTCTTGTCTCTCTCCCTCTCCCTCTTCCTCCCTCTCTCTCTCTCTCTCTCTCTCTCTCTCTCTTTCTCTCTCTCTCTTACACAGAACTGTAATTTTTTCCACATTTAGGCAACCGCAAGTTCAGCCGTTTCCTTGGCAACCGGGAGTTCCACTTACTGAGTCATCAGGCATGCCCAAGTAAACCGTCTGCTGGAGGAACTCTCGGATGAAAGACATATTGGAGGGCGGTTCTGAGAGGAGACCTGTATACATACATATATACACACACATTCAAACACACATACACACCCTTAAATTATTATAGTCTCTGTAAACAGGAGATTGCTTATGATAAGATAAGCTGCAAAGAAGTCGCTAAAAAGTGAAATACAAAGTTGAAATACATTTTTAAAACACAGACTGTTGGGAAAAACACAGAAAACAACAATGCCATCCACAGACGGACAGATGTGTTCTAATCGACAGTATGTGAAACGTAAAGTAAAACACTGTTGCTATGGTCGCAGGCGTGGTCACCGTGGACTTGTTGCAGCAAAGACTCCAACGCGAAGTCAGGGTGAACACTCGGCGTTAAGCCTTACCGGTGACCAACCAGAGACTGAGCACAGAATTGACAGATCTTGAACACTGTCACCAACGGAATTAAAACGATTTTTCAGATTGTCAGAGCATAAAATTAAGTGACTTTCTTTGCACGTCAGACTTTCAGTTTTGCAACAAAAAAAAAATACTTTCCTTCTTGCCACTTGAAAGCACACAGTCCACGTAATCACGCTTTCAATTAACTTTCTTTATGTTATATTTTAAGCTCGAGGACAATAACGTCAATCCACGCAAGATCCTGTTGTATAAACAGAACGGAAGGCTAACACTTGCCTGTAAACACACTGAAGGTAAAAAACTTTAATGCTAATCCATGTAAAAATGAGTAACGCTTGAGAATTCAGTACAGAGCTACCAGAAATCACAGTTCTATATGCGTGTCAAATAAAGTCGATCAGTAACACCGTGTGGCTTGAGAGTTATTTTAAAAGAAAAAAAAAAACAAAATGAATGAAAAAAGGAAAAACAAAGACTGCGTAGCTTCTTAACATTCCTGAGATGTTTAAGACGGTGGTGACTCCACCTATATTTTCTTTAAAAAAATACTCAGTGGGAACTTCATGGCCACACCCAAACGCCACTTCGCAAAGAAGAATGTTTTTACCATGATCATTTAAACAAAGGATATAATCAAATAACATACAGTGTCGCTTCATTGGCAAAATATAGATATGTTCTGGTCTGAGGTATTTTTCTGGCCAGGCGTTCAGTCACACCCACCCGAATGACAAGTAGACAACCTGGTACACTGACAGTCAACCTTTTACTTTTTCGCTAGAGAAAAGGTTTACCGAGTAATACACAGGTTTTACAATGCCACACGCATACCGTTATTTTCAGTATCCATCTTATTTAAATTCAGAACACTGACTTTACACCTCAACGGCCAACAGAAAGTTCACATTTCAACGATGGAACACGCATCTAACTTAATGCGCAAATAAACTCTTTCAACCAAATGTTAAGACCAAATCAAGAACGCATATCTCACCGGTTTGCAAGAAAGAATTTCGCAGAGTGAGCACGGAGGGGCATGGTTACAGTTTTGTACGTGTATATATCTTGAGTGAACCACGCCCCACAAGGGCGCTGGACAAAATCCCTCCCTATTGGCTGCATTCCTTTGGATGACAGATTATGGAAAATGTTGCCTTTCACAAAAAATAATCTCCCAACATTTTGGTTTAATTTAACGAGGAAAAAAGGAAAGGAGTATTGTATTGTGTTTGAAACCTGATGCCAGTCTCTTTTTTTCCAGTTCCATAAATTCAGCAAATATTGAATACTGTTTTAGCATATCATTTGCAAACTATTTTATCCTTCGGTCACTTAAAACGATTAAATGAAACTGACAAATGGACACAGGATTGAAAGGTCACACATACATTTTCAGACTGTTTGTTTAAAAATACCATAAACTGTAAGTGGCCAAATCATTATTTATTTGCTTAATTATGCACGTTATTATCTTAAAGCGAGAAAAAAAGCAAAACTGTTACATGAACGTATTTTTAAATAAAGTTTTATGCATATAGTGTTTAATGATAGTGTATTAATTTTTCCATGTGCATTATTAGTTATATTTGCCGATTGTGCAGTCAGCTGTTTCCGATGAAGTGAAAGCTCATTCATCACTGTGGTGTTTTCACACGGCCTGCCAATGAACACGCCCCGCTAAGATTGCGGGTGCAACGTGTTATCAGGCCCTCGGTGTGATTGATATTTTTTTTGATATCGTTTAGACTCACTTTACTCAATATTCGGGCTTGACAAAATTATTTATATTATGCAACGGAATTATATACATAATATAACACACACACACACCTATATATATATATAGCAGTGTCTTGCTTGCTCAAATAACGATGCCTTCCTGCTGTTGTATATCGTAGCACTTGCACTGTGTGTGTCAGTCGGGTGGGGTGCAGTAGCTGTTGTCATGGTGACCTGGTGGCGCAACATGACTTGTTTGAACAATAGTTTATGTGATTAAGCTTTTTAGAGGTTTATTTAAGCATTTTAGCTGATTTTGATTCGTCACATCAAATGATTAGTCATCTTATTTCACACTGGAATATTATGTCATACTTTCATACCACAGCTGACATGGTAATATTAATTATGCTAATTATTGGATTGATTTCACTCGAATAATTATGTGATTTCAAGTGATTTTGAATATGTGTGTGTATGTATGTATGTATATACTCATTTTAAATCAATTTAAGTACTACTATGTGATTTGTTTAACACATTTTTAGTACTCAAGTTTTGGCATATGAACAAAAAGTACTTTATTTGAAAGAAAAAATTCATTTCTGTCATTGGACTGTCAGAATGCGGAATGTTGTTCCTCTTTTTTATCAGCCACTTTTACAAAAATGCCCTGAGGTTACAGTGTGGATGGTGAACACAAAGGCTTGTCTGACCAATCAGCTCTCTGCTAGCTCTCCCCTACAGGAGTGTGGAAGTAAGTAGGATAAAATGCATAAAATGAAGGCGGGATAGATTATTACGACCTTCACGCCCTTTCACCCCTGTTAGCAGAGACTTTGTGATTAGTGTGGGTATGATTAGCGCTGCATATCAGAACATGGAAGGGTCCTTCTCAGCACCTTCCACGGAACCTAAATTTCGGGGAAAAAGATTAACATTCCTTTGTTCACCAAAGCCCAGCCCAGCCCAGCCCAGCAATGGCAGCCTCTGCTCACCAGAACTCTCCATCCAGCTGTGACCTTCATCCCTCATCTTCTTCATCATAGGGAGAGAAATCCGTCTCCCCAGGATACGGCCTCTCCAGCTATGGCTGATTGATACATACACCGTGGCTCTCTGGGAATGAATAAGTTCTCTTGCAATGTTAGCTCCTTCAGGTCCAGAGCTGAGTACTACAGACAGGAACATCTTATGTGAATAGATGTGTAGACGCTTTGGCTTTGCAGAGGCAGGGTTGAGTGGTGTGGCAGAAACTGTGTCTCTCTTGGGCTAGGGTTGAGTAGTTCTGAAGCTCTCTAGTGTTAGGGTTGAGTAGTATAGTCACTGTGGCCCTCTAGGATCAGGGTTGAGTAGTACTGGCACCACATCCCTCCAGAGTTATGGAGTGTTACCGAAAGTGTGTCCCTCAAGGGCCAGAACTGAGTAGTACTCACACTGTGACAGGATTAGACACTCTTGGACCAGGGTTGAGTGTTACAGACACTGTGCCCCTCTAGGATTAGGGCTGAGTTTTAGATGCACTGTCTCTCTCTGGGATTAGGGTTAAGTACTACAGGGGCTGTGGTCCTCTAGGATATAAAGTTCCTCAGTTATTTGAACCTGCCACTGCTATTATGATACAGGCCTTACAATAAGTTAGTGGTCTATTAAGGAGGCTTACGAAAAGAATGTGCGTCTCAATGTCATCCTTTGTTGCCTTGAGAAATTAAAAATTCCTTTGAAACCGCACGGTAGCATCTATATCTGGCTAGGAATCCCTTCTTAAGCTCGCTGGCTTCACAACAGCTGGATGGTCGAGCGGAGATTATGCAGCTTCACACACTTCCTCTAAGTGCCTCATTCTAGTAACCCTGGCTCTGCCAAATCCTGGCACCCAAAACCTGACCTGGACTGAAATTACATCACCTGAACCGTTGGTGCTCTGTGTAGAATAAATTTAAGGAAAGAGGATATACCTTTCTATTTATAACTTTCCTGAGGGCATTTTGTTTACAGTCCAGAAGTAGGAAGGTGTTAAGGAGCAGCTGAAACAGTCACTATCATCTTGAGACCAATCAACAGGTTTAACTCCCTACAGCCAAGTACAATGATTGGTTCAAATGCTGGCCCCACCCCCAATTGTGGTGTCATGAATCAGTCTCCAGTGAATCACTTGCCAGTAGTAGAATCCTATATTGTATAACGGTTTTATAAATTAATTTTGTTATCATCTCTTACTCTGATTTTAAACATTCTCTCTACAATAAAATACATGCTAACTTACACTAATCATGTCCATCAAAATATCTGGATCTGTCATAGCATTTCCAAAGGTGGAAGACTTATAAATAAATGAAAGCCCACAACATGACAGTTAATAACTTTATTTAGTCTGACGTATGTAAAACTGTTCCGTCAATCTTTTTTTGTTCTTGTTTATTTCCTTGGAGAAAGAGGTATAAGGTCCAATCCAGACTAGAGTTACATGCCACTTAAGTGCATTTTCTGCGTAAGCCTCTCAATAAGAAAGCGGTGATGGAATTAATTGTATTTGACCCATTTAAGGACGAGGATGATTAACCCTTGAAAGGGGTGAGGTGATATTTTGGTTTTTACGGAAATGAAAGTCATATAGAGCTAACATTGTTTTCTCAAAGTCAGCGTGTGAACTCTTGGCCCCATCGTACACCTATGCCCAGATGGCGACTTTACTGTCCCTATGCTGCTCCTGCCGCCATCCTCACCACAGATGTAGTGTAGAGAAATTTGCCAACACAAGCAGATGAGTGAAACGAGCGAAAGCCTTTTGAGACAGTAATCCCGGCCCCGGCTTCACTGAATTCCCAGCAAAGACGGGACGGATCTGATTGGCTTTAGGGAGCGGCTGGGGCCGGGGACACGGAACGCTTGAGGGTTTTGAGGATGGCGTGGTATCATATCATCGCCAGGTCATTTCCTGTGGATGCGGGGAAACTGCTGCCGCTCGTTAGCCACGTCATCAACAAAATCTGGGATTGGCACGATCATATTAAACAATCGAGAATTTAAATAGCCCCTAATTTGAATATGAAAAGCAAATAAGTCAATAAAATAATTATCATACCTCCCAACACCGAACCCCCCCCCAAAAAAAAAAAAAAAAATAAGCTGATTGGCCCTAAGGCCATTTGAGTGTTACACACTATCACAGAGAAGGAGAGAAAGAAAGGGAAAGAGAGGGAGAGAAAGTGAGAGGCAGCGGTACTGGGTTGTACTCCCAAGCTCTAGACAAGGGTCAAGCAGGCCTGGTCCGTAGACCTACAGCGCGGTACGGGCTGAACTCCAGGGATGAGAGACACTATCCAGTTACAATCTCTATCTCACACACTGGAAACATGATGAGTGCTTAAGCACGGGCCTCAGGTACTCGCGCAAACCAATACCCATTGAAATCCCATCGGCTGGTTTAATATTTAAAGAGCATTTTGAGAGTTTGGTTCCCATGAAAAACAAACATCCTTCCAGTTTTCCTCCACCGCTTCCCTTCGGCTTCCCTGTGCCAGGCTCCACTGGTAGTTTGCACCGTTAAAGGTAATTTAATCTAAAAACATATTCATTTATCTTAATTATTGTAGTTGGTTTGATGTGTTTTGATACCCCATTCTGTCTCTCAGTCTGCCTGTATCCTTTCTTTCACGATTATAAAACAAGATTATTTTTATGAGTCCTGAAAATAAGGTCAGTGATGATAAGATAGTGTTGGAAAACATATTGCTTTTTAATTGCGAATGTTGACAACTGTATTGTAAGATTTCTAGAAGGTGTAAGATTGAGGTTGTTTGCCAGGTTCCGTGCAGCGTTTCTGAGTGCAATCAAATTTTAATTCTGTAAAATAATCTTCGGGATTTTCAGAGCCCTCTTATAGGCTTGTGTGAGGTTAAAATAAGCTCAACAACGAAACCTCACATGTGTTTCCCACCTGAGGTTCATAGTTCCTCTTTCGTTTTTTTTGTTTTGTTTTTTTTTTTTTATCTCTGATGAACACAATATGTTTGGACGTGTTGCTTTTCATATGGAGTGATTTATAACTTTGAAACAATGTGCACACAGTGTAAAGTGCATTTGTGGTACACACACTCACTGTGTTAGATACACAGTGTATGGCAATTAGTTGACGAAGTTCCACATTGATGAATGTGTATGTTGCACGTATGTAGGTGTTCTGTTGTGGTCCTGTGGGCTTCATACGGTTTCTAGGTCACACCCTTTACATGAAGTTTTCTTCTTTTTTTAGTTTGTAGTGTACTATGACCTTAATTTTATAGTCTAATCATTTTACACTGTACCTACTAATAATTTTTGGGTTTGCTTTGTTTTTCTAACGATTAAACTTTTTGTTTGTATTTTATTCCCATGCATGTACTAAAGTAAGATCCGTGTATACCTCTGTGCAATAATTATCCAATAATTGTTCTCAAAAATGGTAATGATGTAATGCTTGATTACTATAATTGATCTGCTGTTTTGATACCTCAGGTTGGTGGACGATTTTACGCAACCTGGCGTCATGTACGTAAATTCCCCGGCAACCGAGAACGTCTCACTGTCTCTGACCTTCCTCGGGAAGAAAATCCGGAACTGTTCCGTCGCTCCAGCGCTGAAGCAACGTGAGTAACTCCTCTACGGTCTTCTAAGCCCAAAGACAAGAGGGTTAGAACCAGTTATGGAGAAAAAATAAACACGGTTTTGACTTGTTCGAACATGAATCATCAACGTCCTCATCCCTGCTGTTGTCCTCTCACCTGGCTTACTTCTAAAACGCTAGTGAGTACTTTTTATCATTTACATAATTAAGTAACGGAACGTTCCGCACGTATTTAAACAGATGATGTTATTAACAAGCGATTATTTGCAACTGAGACACGTTTATTGAGGTAATTTTTGGTTGAGAACCTCCCACAAGAGAATAAGAGAAGTGTATGTCAGGGGAATGCTGGAGTGGTTGACAGACTGGCCCTTGCTCACATGGATTTACTCAGAGTGGATGACTCAGAACGCACTGGTCTCGCATTGTAAGTGGACTCGAAGTAGGACACCTGGCTCAGCCAGTCCACTCATATTTCAACCCGTTTCAGATCTCAAACGTTCATAGAACTCCTCCCAAAATCTCAAAAGTGTCACGGAAGAAAATTATGAGGCACGATGAGGAGCAGGAATTCTTAAGATGTCATGATTAATGAACTCCGGAATGTGAATAGAAAGACTTGTGCAAGAAATACTGAAGAATTTCCACTTTCCATAAGAATGACTTGATACGGCATTTATGTCAAATATTCATGAGAAATCATTATTTCTATATTTTTGTAGAGAACATGTCTGACATTACTGCGTTCTCCAGGTGCATGGGAGACCACCGCACTGCCCTCCGATTCAGGCGTCTCCATGGAGACGGGTAGGGCGTGTCGCGGTCTGGCCTCGACAGTGTTCCCGGAGGAGTTGCCGGGGAGCGTCCCAGACCTGAGGGAAGAGGTCCAACGGAGCCGGCCCTGCCCGGTCCACAACACTCGCCTGGATCAGGACGCTGCCCCAGGTAAACCCCTATCCACTACAAGGGTGAGAGGACATACCTGCGGTCTCCCAAACTGCACCTACGGAAAGCCACCTAGCTGATCCTGGATCTACATACATTTTTTTTCAGTACCCTTAGCATTAAGATTTTATTTGGCATTATTTGGCCGAAAGTACCCATAGCCCATGCTTGCTGTGTGCTACAAGTGACTGTAGATTTTTTCCTGGGTATAAATTTCAATGATTTCAACTATTCTTTTCTCAAAGAGGTAACTTCTGAGAGTGGAATCACCATACGATAGGCATCCGCTATGACCAAGACAGAAGGAGAGCCAGATGAAGAGACAAATCAAAGTGGACCACATTGACAAATCACATCTCTGATCCGGAAACCAAATCAACAATTTCTCAAAGAGATTCCTCCCCCTCTTTTGGAAATGCAAATATATTACATTATACTGTGAATATAAAGATGTTTTGAGAAATATAACTGTAGATACATTTCACAGGAAGGTTTTTTCAAGATAGCATTATCTGAAAACAAATAAATATTTGTATATTCATACGTTGCATATTAAATATGTTATCTTAATAATAGATTTCATTTCAGTAATGTTGCAATACATTTTATTTCTGTAAAGACAAACATATTCAGCAAATATGCACTTCAACATTAAATATACTGAAATATTAATATTAAGAATATTAAGATTAAGATAGATATAAATGTGTTATAAGGCCACAACCAGGGTAGTCCATCTGTCTTGGTTGAATTTCTATTGTCTGACTGGTTTACAGTCAAACAAGGGCAACCTTCAGCTTTTATTAATAAGTGCATTCCACACTTTCCTCTGATTGGTCAAGATGGCACATGTGACATGCCATGACCAATCATAACATAGATTAGATTACACAATTAACCAATCAGCTGTGTCCCCAGAGGTGGGCCTCAGCCCTGCTGCTCCAAGGCCAACCCTGGCATGGATATAAATGAACATAAATATGTCAAGTGTTTTAAACAATAAATAGCTTATGTGTCACTGCATTTGTGAAATAATATAAGTTGTGTAAACTTTGCATAAGACTAATAAATTGTAAACATAAATCAAAAGTGTTTGTGCTTCATTTCAATGCTAGAATAAAAAAGGATTAAAAAATCTTTAATAGAATAACCAATGCAATAAACAACAACATTTTAACCTTGGCTGTATAAAAAGGAATAAACACATAATAAAAGTTATGGTATTTTTAAATATAAAATGTACCTGCCAAGCTGTGCAGTAGTATTGGATTTTTGCTCATCAAAACTCATGGGCTGAATACACTGTAAAATAATTTTTAAAGGATATAGTAGCTTATAGTTGCTATATATTTAAACAACACTTTTCTTCTTTTATTTTCATTGGTTTGACTAGCAGTGTCTTTATCTGCTTGGTTGTCATAACAAGGAACACAACAGAATCATGATGTCATGTCTAAGAGCTTATCTAAGACTAAAAGGTTGGAGGGCTTGAAAAGCTGGGCGCCCTCTGCTGGTGAGGATTTGAAATTCAGATTAAGTACCAAACCAGGAAGTTCTGATATCGCAGAGGCCCTACCTCGTACTGGTATCTGACGTGGGATAAACTGTCTTAGGTACTCCCCAGTGCACTGCTAGCACTAATTTCTCCCCTTTAAAAGGTTGGAACCCTAAAATTACATAGAAATCAAGGGAGCCTCAATGTTTAATGTACCTTGCTAGCATTTAACTCAAATAGCCTGTCTCGAATGGATCATCTAAACAATCCTTGGACATGCTGTTTCTCTCTAATATTGTCATACTTGACTCAGCACCGCAACCCGGTATTGATGGAATACAACTCAAATATGTGCAAAGCTCATAGTGTGACGTCAATTTCAGTCATGTCTACAATAAAGAACACCCGCCCCTCTGTGCTCAATAGATATTCGTGTGAAGCGATTCTGCCGGTGAAGTGAACGCAGTGGGCATTCTTTTCGTTAGGGCCCTATTGTGAGTGCACCCACTGTCTCTGTTGGCTTGACATTCCCTTGCTATTTTGCTTTTGGGGAATATTTTTCCCAGGCTTCCTTGGGATGAAATGTGATTTTTTTTCTGGTTTTTGTTGTGCGCCATCTTTCTCCATCACTAAATT
>JAFBMS010000107.1:1339618-1360602 GCA_019788955.1 Albula glossodonta | reverse complement strand
TGCCCTCCATAGCCCAGTGGGGTACGGCTAACTGTCTCCCACTGTTGTGGATAACCAGCCATAAATCATACTCTTCTGACACAGCCCTGATTCAAACTCGTGATTCCCAGGATATAGGGTGCCTTTTACGGGCTGAGCCAAGGTTATGGAGAAGGTTGGCTGTTCAGCCATCAGCCATAAATGTCTGTGTTTGTGTCTCTTAAAGCTGGAACACAGACTTTGGTCATGGATGAGAGATCTAGAGGTGATTTAAGTAAAGTCAGAGGCTCTCAGCTGAGAGGTCTAAAGGTGATCGCTACGAGGAAGCCGAAGAGGGTGATTTCTTACCATGATTGAGTTTCATTGTATGAACATGAAGTAATGTAGTTTAGACGTGCCCATGGGTGCTCAGAATGCAATCTGATAGGAGTAGGAGTAGGTGTGGGACAAACGTCAGTGTGCAGCCGTACCCCAGGGCAGTTATCAGGCAGTAAACTGAAAAATGCTACTGAGCTACTCTACTCTGTGGGCTGAATGATGTAATAGTTAATCTAATGGGTAACGCTTTGAGATAATCCCACACAATCTACTGTAATTATGAACCATAAGAACTTAAAGCTCTTTTTAAAACAAAGGATTTAAACTTTGATCACAACTTTGAGAGCTAATTTTGATTAACATGAATTATTAATGAAATTCCCTATTTTAAAGTAGGGAGACTTTGTGATGCGCAAGCAGCACTTGTGGTAATTTCTATGGCAACGAGGAATCTGGCATTTCCTGCCGATGGGGCCCGTGAAGACAACCCCTTATTAAACCATCAAACAAAATCAGGGGAGAATTAACTTAATCCCCCGTCTGATTAAAAGGAACAAAGTAAAGTTTTTAATTTCCCTTTAATTTCAGCGCCATGGCAGAGAGTAGGGGGAGCATTAATTGTGTGGTAGTGAGAGCTATGAGTATGGTAGTGTACCTGTGAGGGTCCAGAGTGACTGTAAACATGACGCTCAGAGTGGCAGAGCCAGATATGGGGGGGGGACACCGACCGGCGTAAATGTGCCTCGGAGGAGAGCGGCCGTCACCTTTCGCCCGAGTTTTTCATCTTAATTGCGATTCATCCATCATTCCTTCATGACCGGTTCTCCTGCCTTAGTTCCGGCGCCGGCTGCATCAGTGTGCCGTACGGCACAGCACGGCACGCCAGCGGCGGCGCAGCGCGGCGTAAATACGCATGGAGGGGGCAATTAAAGCGAGTCAGACGGAGAGAACTTCCTGACACATCGGGGGCACCCGCGCTCGTCTCCACCGGCATACAGATGAGCCATGTCCGCTCTGAAGGCCCGTGCTGAGCGCTAATGAGCTGCTGGGGAACTGCTTTAGGCCCAGCCGAACAGAACATGCTCTGACCTGTACCGACCCGAACCCAAAACTCAACCGCCATCAATTAGGTGTGGGTAGTCTGCATCATCACCCCCCAAGACATCGGTGAAATAATAAAAGTTTGTGTTAAAACTACCAAATGGATGTTGAAATAATAAAAAAAGGTATTGGCTTTTCACGAGCAATTGGATCAGCTTTCTTCATAAACTTAAAAGAGGACGCCATGTTTAACTGCAGACAGGCAAAGTATGAATTCAGATAATGTTCCCAATGATTCTGAAATGACCAACCTCAAAAAGGTCAATGCACAATGACCTTACACTGGAAATCAATGACAAAATTACATATATTTCTCTCTCTTTCTCCCTCATTCTGGTCTCATTATTGATTTTAAGATTTTTTAGGTACTTGTTTTTCTGTTTTTAATTTCAACAAGAACATTATTTCTCGATTTAGAAGAACATCAAAGGTGGGTGGGAAAATGAAAGATCATAAACATTACAGAGTGGAGTATGACTGTTCCATGAACGGAAGGAAATCCTTCTGTCTCACGCAGTTCTGCGTCACTAAATGACAACCTTATAGACAGAGTAACTGGCTCCTGTATTTATTCTTCGCAGCATGAAGGACGTTTTTATGTCACCTCGAGAGGAGAAATTCACTCCCAGCTTGGGTTGCATCTTTATGGGCAACTCTGAAAGGTCATATAATTTTTTGATCCGGGCAATCGCTATAATCAATAGAGCTATTATCCATAACAACATGTTTATGGATAAAAAGTACTGCCAAGCTCTCTGTAAAGCATGACCTTCACGGGACCAATGGATTAAGAGTGAAGACCAGCAAAACAATTACCTCTGCTCACTTCCCCCACTCCACTCCACTCATATATCACTGTTTATCAAAATCGAAATCCTCGCATTGTATTGAGCCGCGCACAAGCACGCCCCCCCCCCCGTCCAGATCAATGATCGATTGTAAAAAGCCTCTCTTATTTTCAGCACCCTCTCTCCAGGCAACCTCCCCCCCCCCCCCCCGGAAGGAGGAGGAGGAGGGAAGGAGGGAGGGAGGGAGGAGGTGTAGTTTTTGGAGGCTTCTAAAATCTTCAGATCATCAATATAGGATGCAGAGCGTTGTTTGTCAGTGTGTTGCAGAAGCGGAAATAAAACCCCATCAGGGGTCTGGGAATGTGTATTAAATGTGTCCCTATTAGCGCGGTAACTGTGAGAGTTATTATTCCGCACACACACAGAGGGTCTGACCGCATCAGCCGGGCATGACAGTTCGGTATTTGGGTTGTAAATTAAACCGCCGCACATTAAAAACTGAATTCATGTGGAAGGGAAGAGGAGATGAGGGTTTCCCCTTGCATTATATGAATTCTGGTCACAATTCTCTCTCCTCTTCGCTCCTCTTCCTCTCTCTCTAGTGGTCTAATGAGGGACTCCATCTATTTTTTTCTGTTTATGATTTTACCCAGAATGCCAAGTGTAGGAGGACCTTCTTGCAATCTCTTCATGATGTTGCGCTCAAGTAGTTTCTCACTGAAGTGTGTGTGGTGTGTGGAGCAGTACATAGCTATACACACACGCACACATACCCACAATCACTCACTCAAAAACACACACACACACCCACACTTAAAAGCAAACATACACACACGCACACATACCCACAATCACTCACTCAAAAACACACACACACACCCACACTTAAAAGCAAACATACACACACACACACATACCCACAATCACTCACTCAAAAACACACACACACACCCACACTTAAAAGCAAACATACACACACACACACACACACATGCTTATCTAGCATTATATGTGAATAAATTTTAAAATCTATGTGTCAAATATTTTATCTTTTTTCCCTAAAAAGTCAGTAGAGTATTTTAAAAGATGATTAGCTTGCCTAGTGCCAGCTTCATGAAACGTGAAATATTTTATTCATCAAAAAAAATATGTAGCCAGGTGTACATATATATAAGTCTAGCTGTGGAATGAGTTAATATTTACAGGCAGTCATAAGTCATGTGGGGACTCTTGGCTGGTATGGGTTATTACTGCCTGCGCTCTCTCATAATGAACCTCCGGCAGCACATATACATCACGCTGAAGCCCTGCTGTCACCTCCCCCAGCCACGTCTGCGGAGCACGCCTTTGTCTCTCCATCAGCGTTCCGGGGCCGCCAGAATGGAAACGGTTTCCGGAGCGATACCGCGTTATGTCCTTATCTGTGCTGCTCGAGCACCCACCCCCTCCCCACGCCCCCCCGCCCCAGCCCCCGCCCCCATCCCCGTCTCTGACAAAGACAAAAAAGATTGCACACACTGACGACGGCTAAACAGCGTTTTTTTTTTTTTTGGCCTGGAGAGAAACCGGAACAACATGCAAAAGAAAGTTGTCCTCTTCGATCAGGTTTTTGCCCTTCTCCCTGACAGCCAGGACCCGCTCCACGCCGTTTACAGAACACGCGCCTCAGCTTATTACATCCTCTCAGAATGCGAGACGGACTTTGCGGACCGTCGTGTCCCGATGAGCTGCAAGATTAATACGGCGGGCCGTGCAGCTCAGGAAGTCATTGTGTGATTTATCTTTATGCCAGAGCTAAAGGGTAAATGATAAAGAATACAGAAGCACACTGTTTTAAGCAGCGTTAATTAACTCCATTACGGACAGCAGGGTGGCACAGTAGGTGGTATAACATGGAGTCTGAACCCGGCTCTGTCAGTGACACACTCTCATCATACGGGGTTTCTTTGAGCTCTTCCGCAGAATGCATTTGACCATCCAGTTAATTTGAATCTCTATACTGTCCCCCTGTATTCTGTACTGGCCCGATGCCCTGTCTGCAGGGCAGTGCTTGTGCCCTATGCTTGCTAGGCCTCTGTCTGACTTTTGTATGTCCTCACCAGGATAACATGGTCACTGAATAAGGATGCTTTGATTGATAAAACTAGAATTTAGTAAGCTGAATATCCATTAGCTCTGCTGCTGATCCCTGGGGTTTGACTGGAGCTTGGTGCGCATGTCGTTGCTGTGGGCTGTGTTCCCTAACAGGCCCTGATTAGCTGAGTACAGGGCGTTATAGCATGCTTCTGACCCCTGTCTCTGCTGTGGTCTCCATTATACATCTCAGGCCCTGGAGCCTGCAAAAAAAAGGACAGGACTGGAGCTCAGGTAAAACAAAAGAAAACCGAGGCAGTGGCTGCTGGCCTCGGTGACACAGAGTCTTCTGATTCATTTTTAAGTGAGTCGACTCTGGGGGAGCACAGAGGGGCCCGCGGCGGGACGGGGGCACAGTGGGACAGGACAGCGGGACAGGGGCGCAGCGGGACAGGGCGCGGCGGGATGGGATGGCAGGACGGGGCGCAGCAGCGATGACGGCAGCGTCCAGCAGAGCATCCACGCCGCCACGATCCACCCTCCAGAGAGGGGGCGCCATTCGACAGGCTCACAGAGCGCCATGGCCTGCCCTCATCGGCGAGAGAGGTACAGGGAAAGAGAGAGAGAGGGGGAGAGAGGTACAGGGAAAGAGAGAGAGAGAGGGAGAGAGGTACAGGGAAAGAGAGAGAGAGGGGAGAGAGGTACAGGGAAAGAGAGAGAGAGGGGGAGAGAGGGACAGGGAGAGAGAGAGAGATGGGGAGAGAGGCACAGGGAAAGAGAGAGAGAGAGGGAGAGAGGTACAGGGAAAGAGAGAGAGGGGGAGAGAGGTACAGGGAAAGAGAGAGAGAGGGGAGAGAGGTACAGGGAAAGAGAGAGAGAGGGGGAGAGAGGGACAGGGAAAGAGAGAGAGAGGGGGAGAGAGGCACAGGGAAAGAGAGAGAGAGGGGGAGAGGGGGGCTGCTCTGTTTTCTTTAGGGAACCTTCTGGAGCCCAGACCAGGACTCTCAGTGCTCCCCTCTCCCTCTATCCCTCTATCCCTCTATGCCCTCTCCTCAGTGACAATGACAGCTTCAGCAGACGAGAGATGTCTGTTTCTGAGCATTATTATTTATGAGAATACCTACTCCCAGTATGCTGGTGTTATGAGTGTGTGTGCGTGTGTGTGTGTGTGTGTGTGTGTGCTGATATCTTAGGAAAGCCCTCCTGTCATGACCCAAACGCTTCCCTGAAACCTTGAAAGGTATTGAAGGGTGAGGCACTCAGTTCCCTCCTCTGGAAAAACAGCACGGGCCGTTTCTTTAAAATGGCATTTCTGCACAGATTTTAATATGATTTGATCCAAAGTGCTAACAGAGCCCCAGATTCTATTTGTATTATCTGAGATTATCTGTAGTCTGTAGTGTATTAACTTTAAGGTTTGTTTGATATACTGTATTTGTTCTATTAAATGCCCTTTTTATTTCTGTACATTATTGGGTGGGCTTTTCGATGTAGAATGAATCATGGCAAAATATTGAGTCAAGTGCCATCATTCATAGAAAAAAATGATTTTTTATTTCAGATATTTAATGTCAGTAAACCATCACACCACATTTATCCACCAGTATCAGTTTCCAAACAGAGCAAAAATAACCGATGGGTTTCATCAGTGTCCCTGTGTATGGCAGGTTTGTCTCAGAGGAAGAAATTATGGCTACATGCAAACTTGGGTTTGAAACCAAACATACAGAGCACCTCTTTTATGTGATAACAATGTATGAACTGGGTTTGGTTGAATGGCCAATGACTGGTCTACACTGTGAAATGAACTAATACTGTACATTGAAATTATGTCTGAAAGCACACATCCATGTTATACTGCTATTGTTATATCAGGCCAGGTACATGCAGGTAATACTGCATGCACATGTGTAGATAAGGGATAAGGGATAAGATCCATAAACCAATGAAATTGCAGCATATTAAAAAAAATCCATCCAAAAAGGAAGAGCAGATATGGATCTATTTGGGTTTCTGTATTTTTATTGCAGTTTAGTCATCATGATTATGATAAATATTGTCATTTTGATACTTTTGAAACTCATGATTTTGGCTAAATGCATTGAAAAGGTACCTGCATATTAAATTTATGAATTTACAGTACGGCCATAAATCAACATGAAAAATTTCAGTGCTGGGAATTTCATGGCTTTACATCTATTGGCAAAGGAATACTTACAGTTCAAAAACCGGCTATAAATTTCATGTCCTAAGAAAGTGCCAAAACCAAGAGAACCCGTCTTAGGTTTAGAAGATCAGTAGGATCTTGTATATTTCTTATTAACAAAGTAGTTACTGTACAGTTTACAGAAGTGTACTATACTGGATTACAAAAAAACATTATGTCTGATCTGTTTTTGTTATAAAATGCTAATAAACTGCATCACTTCTATATGTGTTTGTGGCTGCACAGCATAGCCCTAGCAGGTTGCAGCTGCTTTTTTCAGATGCAGAGTTCAAGGGATCCCTGACTGGGAATATCCAGTCACTGACACAGTGTCCCACACTGATAAATACAAAGACACACCAGCTCTACTCCTCAGAGCTGAATGTCACAATGAACCTTGCGCTGCCTCTGCAACCCACCTGTCACCTTAGGCATGAATATGAGAGAGAAAGAGAGGGGGAGGAAGAGGAAGAGAGGGAGGGAGGAGGGGGTGTAGGGGGAGAGAAATACCACAGGGGCCAGAGTAGATGATACACTTTCAAGAGGAATTCATCTCTTTAATGTCAATGAAGACAGACACTGAATCCCAGGTCAGTGTGTGTGTGTGTGTGTGTCTGTGTGTGTGTGTGTGTGTGTGTGTGTGAGAGAGAGTGTGCGTGAGTGTGTGTGTGTCTTACACCTTTTTTTAGTCTATCTTCTATTCTATCTTCTATCTTCTTTTAATCTATCAATACTTAAGCATTATCTTGCCACAATTTTTGTACATTCTTTGAAATTCATCCTGGCAAACAATGCAACTGATAGGTCATAAGTGTTCACGTTCATTGCGGATGATGAAAGCATGATGTAACTGTAATGAATGCGTGCGGTTCAGCCGAACACGCTCGAGCCAAAGTGTCCCACTGCCTCCTCCTCGGCCCCAGAAGAGCACAGCCAGACAGCCATGGGAATCGGCCAGAGCTCGTATGGCATGTGAATGGCAATGACCACTTGTTATGTGGTGCGGCTAAGGAACTATTTCCTCAGTGTTTTCCCATCAAGCACACAAAGCACTCATGTGCTCCCACACGGGCCCATCGGTGTTTCTGCAGATAATTAAAGCCTCCCTCCAGGCAATCGCTCTCTCTGGTTTTCTTAGGGAAGTAAGTGATGATGTTGTAATTCATGAAACTGCCTGGGGACAGAAAATACCTGAGTGGCTTTTAAAAACACGGTAGCGATGGCAGAGCTATAAGATATGCAAGAACGTGACATGACGGATTGGAAATCATTTTAGCAGGAAGTGAGTAAATTGATTTCGCCAGCCACAAAAATCAAACTTGTACTGTCGATTTTAAAAATCACTCAGGTGAACTGATAGGGCCTTACATGGGTTATCAATATTGTTATTTCACCTGGTTTGACCATTCCCCACTGTAATACTGCCCCTGAATTTACTAATGCATTCCAGCTGACTGGCTGTGTATATAGAGCCAGCTGGCTGTGTGGTTGTGACTCCCGTGTCTCAGTCATTCTGAATCTCAGCCCCTGCACACATTCTTCAGTCATAAAGCCTACATAATGTTGTCATAAGTATGATATAACACTTGTTATTACCAGTCATAATAGGTGCTGTGTCATGTTTATAGCAGTATTATGCACACTTTATAATGCATAGTTCATGTAAGCCTGTTGCTGACCATCTTTTGTGAGGGTATTTTCAGCGCACAGACTATGGCAGATGGGGAGGGGGGGGGTCTGAGTAGGCTTGTAGTACAATGGTTTTTGTCCATTATATCATTAGAATTAATTGTAACATCGATCATGTGCTTATTTAGGGAATTGTGGTCTACAAAATCACATTAATATGAAACGTTTTGATAGGGGACACAATAATAAGCTACAGAAAAATCTTTTTAAAATCTCAGAAAAATTGAAAATAATCAATGTATCATCAATGTTTTAGTTAGCTTTTTGATACTTTATCTATTTTATCAAATTATTTTAATTAGTTTGGCCTTTTAAGTTATCATAAAAATGAGTTTGCCCAAATGTTCTCATTCATTTCTGGGTTAGTGTTGACAACACATGTGGATTGAATTTATTCTTATTAATTCCAGGCAGCCAGTGTCCAAATTCACACTGTGCATTCAAACCACGGAAAGTTCTGGAGAATCCAGGAATGGCAAACTAAACATTCTGTGTGCCAGCTTGAGATCAGGCAGATTTTGAGATTTTGAATGCTTCATGGTACAGAAGAACCTATGAGCTGGTTATGTCTAGGTCTGTCTTAGCCTTCGGTAGTCAATCACAGTCAAGGTGAGGTGCCGTGTTCAGAGGGAGGGCGGTTCGGTGGCTCAGCTCTAAAACTAAACCTGCGACTGCGCTTCACGTTCAGAGTCAACACAGAACCCGCTGTTCATGATCACCATCCATGACAGCAGCCCCGGCTCAGAGCTGTTTCACTTTTAACTTTAGTTCCTAGGAAAGCAAGCGATCCATCATGCAGGACATTCATTCAGTTTCGGAGAAGCGCCTGTGAAAATATTCATCTCACAGTATTGCACATTGACGTTTAAATCTGTTTTCCTTGCTGATATAATTTCGATACGACACACACAAAAAAAAATAAAACTAATAAAGATGTGACTCATCGCAGCCGGCAGAGATTCATCCCTCCCAGCCCCGCACCGGCTCGCACAGCTGGAGACGGAGCGGAATGAAATAGCCGGAAGCACACGCACGCCGTTCCCGCGTCCCCCATCAGTGGCAAGCCAAGTCCTGGAATTGATGTTCCTGCTTTAAACTCCATTAGTTTGGTGGCCGGGCTGCAGACCCACCAACCCCCAGCTCTCTGTAAATCATGAAGATCTGCTTAAAACAGCACGGCACCACTCCGGCGCGGTGAAAAGGAGGCCGGCCACTCCCGATGAAAGCCTGGCCTCCTACAAACCCCCTGCCCTCCGGCACTGGCTACCACGCACCAAGCCCTGCATTTGGAGTAATCAGGACACATTTGCCCATGAGAACCAGCATAAAGAGGTCGCAGAGGCACAATGTGAAACCGTATTTTCTCAGTTTCTCTGCGTAGCTCCTTGAACACCAATGGAGCAGAGGAAGGTACCTTCTGAACAAGAAAAAAAAAACACTTACAATTTTTGTTAAGCATAAACTCATACCTTGCACCTGATTAGATTTTATATAAACTGCAGTCAATGTGTTGAAAGACTGAAAAGGATATATCTATCATCTGTGTAGATTAATATCTTGTCAGTGGGCTATTTATCAATATAAAATGTTATTTATTTCTTCTGTGTTCCGATGAGACGGATGTGAAGCATTTGTCAGCTTTCTACAAATGCATATTATCTGGATTATTTTTCAAACCTCACAATCAAGTGGAAACACATCAGCAAACGTCATCTTGGCTCAACGAACTGTGAGCTCATTTAACACTAGCCACTCAAATCAATCGTTGCCTAAAGCAATGCATCCTCCTGCCCTCCCTGCATCCTCCTGCTCCCCCCTGCATCCTCCTGCCCCCCCCTGCATCCTCCTGCCCTCCCTGCATCCTCCTGCTCCCCCTGCATCCTCCTGCCCTCCCTGCCTCCTCCTCCCCCCCCTGCATCCTCCTGCCCTCCCTGCATCCTCCTGCTCCCCCTGCATCCTCCTGCTCCCTCTGCATCCTCCTGCCCTCCCTGCATCCTCCTGCCCTCCCTGCATCCTCCTGCTCCCTCCTGCTTCCTCCTGCTCCTCCCTGCATCCTCCTGCTCCCCCTGCATCCTCCTGCCCTCCCTGCATCCTCTGCTCCTCCTGCATCCTCCTGCTCCTCCCTGCATCTCCTGCCCTCCCTGCATCCTCCTGCCCCCCCCCCCGCATCCTCCTGCCCTCCTGCATCCTCCTGCTCCTCCTGCATCCTCCTGCCCTCCCTGCATCCTCCTGCCTCCCCTGCATCCTCCTGCCCTCCTGCATCCTGCTCCTCCCCGCATCCTCCTGCTCCTCCCCGCATCCTCCTGCTCCTCCCCGCATCCTCCTGCTCCTCCCTGCATCCTGCCCCCCCTGCATCCTCCTGCTCCTCTGCATCCTCCTGCCCTCCCTGCATCCTCCTGCCTCCCCCTGCATCCTCTGCCCTCCCTGCATCCTCCTGCTCCCTCCATGCATCCTCCTGCTCCCCCCTGCATCCTCCTGCCCCCCCTCATCCTCCTGCTCCTCCCTGCATCCTCCTGCCCTCCCTGCATCCTCCTGCCTCCCCCTGCATCCTCCTGCTCCTCCCTGCATCCTCCTGCCCTCCCTGCATCCTCCTGCTCCCCCTGCATCCTCCTGCCCCCCTGCATCCTCCTGCTCCTCCCTGCATCCTCCTGCCCTCCCTGCATCCTCCTGCTCCCCCCTGCATCCTCCTGCCCCTCCCTGCATCCTCCTGCCCTCCCTGCATCCTCCTGCCTCCCCCTGCATCCTGCCCCCCCTGCATCCTCCTGCTCCTCCCTGCATCCTCCTGCTCCCTCCTGCATCCTCCTGCTCCCCCCTGCATCCTCCTGCCCTCCCTGCATCCTCCTGCTCCCTCCTGCATCCTCCTGCTCCCCCCTGCATCCTCCTGCTCCTCCCTGCATCCTCCTGCCCTCCCTGCATCCTCCTGCCCTCTCTGCATCCTCCTGCCTCTCCCTGCATCCTCCTGCCTCCCCTGCATCCCCTGCCTCCCCTGCATCCTCCTGCTCCTCCCTGCATCCTCCTGCCCCCCCCTGCACCCTCCTGCCCTCCCTGCATCCTCCTGCCCTCCCTGCATCCTCCTGCCCTCTCTGCATCCTCCTGCTCCCTCTCTGCATCCTCCTGTCCCCCCACCCCCCCATGTCCACTATGTTAGCATTTTGTTGCAGTTGCATGCAATCCTACTATCATCTGTTACTCTGTAGGTGTGCTAGTCACCTGAAAATAGCCAGAGCTCCTCTTGGTTCTGGGCTGTAGGTAGAGAGCCAGACAGCCCAGCTCTGGTCAGTCGTGTGGGTGGAATGAGTGGCATCCATGGCCTACTCCAGGGAAGGCCTGGAAAAGCATTTCCAAAGAGGAAGCCATGCGATATCAGTGACTTTATTGTATACTTTATTGCTTTGATTGACTTTTTTTTCATTCATTAACTTAATTTTGCACTCAGTTTTCCTAAAACTGGGGGACTCGACCCAAAAACACCCGTTTCTGTAAAATGGTAAAGCATATATGCATAAAAATACCATAAAATAAATGCTGATCAGCCTTTTCTTTAAACTAATGTTCGTCATCTGATCTCAAATCCAAATGTCTGAAGTATGTAGCAAAAATTTCAATCCGCAGTTCCCATACTTTGGGGGGGGGCTGGTGTGTATATACAGCACCATGTGGGAAAGGACAGAGCTTTTCAATTATTCACAGCACATCCTGTCCAAGCTGCCGGAAACAGCAGACCTTTACAGCACATCCTGTCCAAGCTGCCCTAAACGGCAGACCTTTGGGCTGGGGAGAGAGTATGGTAATCGCATTAGATGGTCTCACCTCCTCCTGGTCTCACTTGGTTGTTATTTTTGGTCTGTCAGTATCTCGCTTTCAAAGAAAAACTTTCGGCTGTTGGCAAAGAGGCAGGAACTTTATTCGGATGATAAAAAAAACCTCCAGATCCAACTGCAGCAGAATGCACAACTACATAATCAATATATCCTCCTACCGTTTGACACGGAGGGTTCCTTTTTTAGAAGATGACATGCGAGAAGGGAGGAGTATTCCTGCCATCGGAGCCGTGGAGCCAGCGAAGGCCGCTGCCGAACACGTTTGTGGTTTCCTTCAGTCTGGGCAAAACCAAAATGAACTCAGATTCATTTAGAAAAAGAAGCTAAATGAAAGATTAGAAAACTTCAGTGCAGAGACCGTGGTCTTTTGTTGTTTTTGATTGAATGGTTTCTGTCTCCACAGCACTTACTGTTCCAGGCAGAATTTGAATTTGACAGCATTGCATTGACTCACTATTGTACTTAGTGAGATGCTGACATTTAATCATTGTGACAAGAGGAATAAATTACTTTCCAGTATATTTTTTTCCAGAGACATCATTTCAGATTATCTTGGATCATCCCTCTATCACTGAACTCATTCAGGTCCTTGACTGAATTAGTCCAACACAGAGGACTGAGGTGTATGTCATTTCTCTGGGTTGTAAAGAACAGATGGACACATGATTTCCGCCACACACTGTCTCTGTCTCTCACACACACCCATACACTCAAACACAGTGAAAAAAATTTACTTGGACTGAAGTTCCAAGTCCGCCTGCACCAATTCAGTAGTATAAATCTGAATACAAACAGACATATGCAACAATCATTGAATACAGAGTTTCCCAGCATTTATCAGTGAGTGCATGTGATGTTTAATATTCAGTGTATTACACTGATAACTCAAACTGCCCAAGGCGGTCTTAACCCTTGTATTAATATAGTGTTGTTATGGCACAGAGGGCACTGACAGGGTCTTTATTGCAAAATCCATTAATTTTGGAAACACTACAAAGGCGGTGAGTATGGCAAAAATATGGCACTGTAGAGTTAGTGAGTATGACAGTGACACGATAGTGTAACATTGGTGAGTATGAAAGTGACACGATAGCATAACATTAGTGAGTATGGCAGTGACACAGTAGTGTAGTGTTAGTGAGTATTACAGTGACACAGCAGTGTAGAGTAAGTGAGTATGGCAGAAATACAGAAGTGTAGAGTTAGTGAGTATGGCGGAAATGCAGAAGTGTAGAGTTAGTGAGTATGGCGGAAATACTGAAGTGTACCGTGAGTGAGTATGGCAGAAATACAGAAGTGTAGAGTTAGTGAGTATGGCGGAAATACAGAAGTGTAGAGTTAGTGAGTATGGCGGAAATACTGAAGTGTAGCATTAGTGAGTATGGCGGAAATGCAGAAGTGTAGAGTTAGTGAGTATGGCGGAAATACAGAAGTGTAGAGTTAGTGAGTATGGCGGAAATACTGAAGTGTAGCATTAGTGAGTATGGCAGAAATACAGAAGTGTAGAGTTAGTGAGTATGGCAGTGACACAGTAGTGTAGCGTTAGTGAGTATTGCAGTGACACAGCAGTGTAGAGTAAGTGAGTATGGCAGAAATACAGAAGTGTACAGTTAGTGAGTATGGCGGAAATGCAGAAGTGTAGAGTTAGTGAGTATGGCGGAAATACTGAAGTGTACCGTGAGTGAGTATGGCAGAAACACAGAAGTGTAGAGTTAGTGAGTATGGCAGAAATACAGCAGTGCAGAGTTGGTGAGTATGGCGGAAATACAGAAGTGTAGAGTTAGTGAGTATGGTGGAAATACTGAAGTGTAGCGTTAGTGAGTATGGCAGAAATACAGAAGTGTAGAATTAGTGAAAATGGCAGAAATACAGAAGTGTAGAGTTAATGAGTATGGCAGAAATACAGCAGGGTAGAGTTAGTTAGTATGGTGATGTCATCGCAGTGTCAAGCTGCCACACTTCATTACAAGGCCAGCCGTTGACGGTCTCCCTGGGCTCCTTTCACAGTGCTTATGACAGCATGAGAAATAATTAAGCAGTGAGAAAGTGAGCTTCACCCTGTCCAGCTCTCAGTCTTCTTCAGCGGGGCAGTGAGGAACAGCACAGCTTCCTTCTCCTGCCACTCTCAGCGTAAATGAAGTGGAGAGCAGACTCACACAGTACATCGCACACTATATTTGAGAATAGTCTTTGTCATATTGGCATATACGGTTTTCCATTTTTTTTGTGCAAACACTGCATTAAAAAATGGCAGAAAAAGTTACACTTCTGAAATGTATGTGCTTTTGCTTATGACTCCATATTTGTAGGATTCTGTTTAGAATCAGCCCACCTGGGAAGGCACACCCTCCACTGTGAGGAAGATCCAAAATTGTGCCACAGCTCCTCGGACCTCAGTACTTAATGACAGAAATATCAGGGTGCAGCCATTTCCAATTGGCTACATTCCCCACCGACCCCCCGCACAGCTGTTGGCCATCCACCAGGATCATTCCTAAACACACAGCCCCAGTGGGTTCAGAGATCTGACACTTTTAGCGCTACTGTTCAATTAGCAAATGATATACACCTGCTAAACTAGCTGGAGTGATTTATCATAATAAGTCCCTCAATTAAACAATTAAGAGACAAGGCAGAGGGGTAATTAGCAGACCCTGCGGCTCCAGTAGGGGCTGAAACATGCTGATGTAAGCACCCCTGCTTCAGTCCACCTCCTTCACCACCAATCACAGTGGTGCATGTGCACGCAGGTCCAAGCACATTCAGCCAGCTGCACTGCTTTCCATTATGCAATCACACTTCTACCACTGCACACTACATTGGATATACTGCCGTGCATTATTGAAAAACACACATCAACACACACACGCGCGCGCACACCTTCGTCTGTGCCGCAGTGCATTATTTAAACCCATTTTCTCAACTCACACCACATCACCTGTGCATTCAGATTGGTGGAGATCAGCTCAGACTCACACGCACATGCTCAGACCACATCACCTGTGTGTTCAGATTGGTGGAGATCAGCTCGGACTCACACGCACATGCTCAGACCACATCACCTGTGTGTTCAGATTGGTGGAGATCAGCTCGGACTCAAACGCACATGCTCAGACCACATCACCTGTGCGTTCAGATTGGTAGAGATCAGCTCGGACTCAAACGCACATGCTCAGACCACATCACCTGTGCGTTCAGATTGGTAGAGATCAGCTCGGACTCAAACACACATGCTCAGACCACATCACCTGTGCGTTCAGATTGGTAAAATCAGCTCGGACTCACACGCACATGCTCAGACCACATCACCTGTGCGTTCAGATTGGTAGAGATCAGCTCGGACTCAAACGCACATGCTCAGACCACATCACCTGTGCGTTCAGATTGGTGGAGATCGGCTCGGACTCACACACACATGCTCAGACCGTATCAGCATTGTTTCTTTCCCATGCTGATCTGAAGTCACCCATGAGCACCTATTCACAAGGCACACAAACACACTCTAGCTCACAGGCATGTAGCTTTATCTAACGGATAATGGAAGCATATTAATTATCCTGCCCGTGCTCATGGCAGGGAACAGAGCAAACGGCGGAGGCAGGAGGCGGGCTCAGAGTCAGGGGACAGGAGCAGAAGGGGGACGGTCGCCGCGCTGTGAAGTCAAGTGCCATAAATCTTTGGGGGCGACACGGCGGAGAGGCGCACGGCCGTAATAAACGGTCTTAATGGAGAATGGAAAGTTTGCACTGAGCTCAGCCAACCACGCCTGATAGGACAGGCTAATAAATGAAGGCCGTTTGGGTAAACATGCCCCGAGCCTCTTACCTGCGCAGTCCCAGCCGGTGCTCCCCTGCTGTCTTCACATTGCCCTGATCTATATTTCCCTTCTGTGTTTCTTCATGGTCCTTCAATTTCGGATTTTCTCCTATCAGTACAGAAAAACAGCAAGTTGAGTAATTCTCTGATCTTCAGAAAGATTTAGGATGACTAAATAAACTATGGCTTTAGTATGGGAAAAATGAACAACATTATTAAATAAACTTTTCAACCTTCATAGTAGCAATGCTAGTATAGATATTAGCTAATAACCAAACACCAAAATAATTATTGTGTATTTTCTGAAATTCCATTCTCATTGAGGGAATCATGAAGGTTAATAGCAAGTAATATTTACTGTAAAAAAGAATCCAGAATACAGAAATGAGGAAATTAGACAGTGGAGCTGCAAGGTCAAGAAATGGTCTGGGATGAAGATACAGCAGGACCCAATGTCACAGATATATGAACAGTGACAGGTCGCGTACCTGTGGAAACTGCCTTCCCGTTCCTACTGTGCAGGTGTACTAACAAGTGGGGCCAGCCATATTTGTCATGACAAAGCACAGCTCCTGCAAACCAAGGGGATATGGTTTGTGTTAGAGAACATGGATATTTTTCCAGTCAAACCGGTGTTGGAGACCCATTTCAGCGGGTGTTGAAGCCCAGGTTAGCTGAAACATGAATCAGAAGATGCATAACTAGTTAGGCTTGGGGTATGAAATGGGGGGTGGACATCAAACCAGCAAATTTTGATGTAGAACAACTCATGCATATAATTCACTGTTTTCACACTGGTACCATCATAAAAACCCAATCAAACAGGTTTAGTCTTTAATCCTACTAGTCAAGTAGTAAACATTTGTCACCATGGTAACAGTCATCATAGCTAAACAGAGGCCCAGCTAACCAACATACAGATGTAACTGGCAAGGCAACAAAGAGACTTTTTGATATTATATTCAAATTCAGCCCAAGAGCAAACAGAAAATGATTTGCCTCCCAGTGATGCTACTAGTATGTGTAGATCAATAGGCACCGTGGGTTAGCGGTGTATTTTTAAAAATACATTGTAAGTTCTCTTGTTTTTATCACATTGAACATCTCATTTCAAATGCCCTTTTGCATAACTGAACGTCTGTACTAGAAAAGGCATTTTTTATACCAGCACTTTCTGAATGAGGTGTACGTATGCAGAAAAAGTAAATGCTGGCAAATAATGGGAGACAATGGCCTGTACAATGCATTCTGGATCTTGTAGTAAATGTATACTAAGGAATTATAAGCTCCTATGCTGAATGAAGATATATTATCTCACAGGTAATAATAAAACAGTAATGTTCCTTGGATATTTAGACTAACTGATGCAAAGGCAACCTAAAATATGTCACGGTAGGCAGCAGAAAAGCGATCTTTTAAAAGTGGTGACAGTGACACTCCATCAGTCATGGGGTAATGACTGGGGAACTATGCGGGGGACCTCTGACATCTCCATGTATCTGGGTGACAAGGGAGGAAGGACGAGTGACACCAGTCTATTTAACACAGCACTATTGATAAGAATGATCGGTGTTCTTTTGGGGTCTCTTTCGAGGAAACCTCCAGCATTATTTAAAATAAAATATATGCAATTGCAGTCCTGTAGCTTCAGTTATATCGTGTGTGATATAACCCACAATTTTTGCAAGGGAAACGAGTAGCTGAACCAATATATCTACAGATTCAGAGTGTGAATACACTAAGTCCCTTGTGATCAGAGTCATATATTATATATAATGATCAATAACATGGGCAGAGTGTGGAGCACAGCGGCCAATCAGATCAATATAACACAAATGTCTCTCTCCCAATTATATAGATATTATGTACATATGTTGGTCAGAATACTAATGTATACCATATATCAGCCGTCTGACAAATATCATCCAACTTATCAATCACACAAAAACACACATGGATGGGCAGACACAAGCACACACACACACACACACACAACACATACACACACAGACACACACAACACACACACACACACACACACACACACACACACTCACACATGCACACACACACACACACACACACACACACACACATACACACACACACACACACATACACACACACACATACACATACACACACACACACACACACACACACACACACACACACACACACACACACACACATACACATACACACACACACACACACACACAAGGTTTATATAATATTAGGTGTGTCTCCCTTCAGTCAATCAATCACGTGCGTAGCCTGACGGGGCATGAAAGTGTGTCTTCCCAGGTCAACAGAGGCAAAAGCAATGTGACACTGACGCTCATGAGGTTATCACACACCATGTCCATGAGCGAGTGTGACAGGCATGTGATATATATCTGATTTATCTTAATACGCAGAGCCGCATTCACACAAGCGTGCTTACGTTTTTATACTCCGTACCACGTCCGTGAACCCCAGGCTCACACGCGGTCGTGATATAGAGATCAGGATCAACGTCACAGATAGAGCAGAGTAAGAGCTGTGCAAACCATATATGATGAAATCGGCCGTCAACTGCGCTCCGGCGCTCTCACCACCCAGCGTCCGCGTTCACCACATGCCCATTTCTGTCAACGATCCCGCACTTTTGATTCACTTTGAGGACTGAACAACATGATTTTCTTTTAGAGTACAATACAAAACTTAAATTTAGTAAAGCAAGGTCTACCACATGGAGTGGCCCTGTGTAACCTGAATGTTGGTTTCTCCAAAAAACTAAAATATTAAGAAAATAGGAGAACTGAACTGATTTTAAATGAATAGCAGGCAAAGTCAGGACCCTGGGGAGGGACTGCTTAAGGGGAATCTGCTCTACCAATAAAAGATGTCTGTTGTGTAAATTAATAGAAATTGGGTGTCATCCCTGCAAAGCTGTTGCCCTGGGCGATGGTGAATATTTTAGAATATAATATATCCCAGTGTCATTCAGCTTTTCCATACCAGGGCCAAATAAATTTGAGGGATGTCAATGAATGGTGGAGCAGGGTGTTTTTTTGTGTTATGTCGATTTGCATATGAATTAGGGAGTAATTGCTGCAAGATGCTGTGCTTTGGCTGGGGACACGTTTGAATAGAAGAGAAGTGGGGCCGGGTGAAGTAGCTACAGCGGTGTTGAGTTTTGTTCAGTCTCCACAGTGTGCGGCTCCGTGCCTGATGGGTTTTACACTGGAGTGTTCAGACTGAAGGGAACCTAAGCATGTTCGGTCATTGCTATATTCCCTCAGTCAGGCTGGGCGTGAGCTTTAGAATTATCTGGGTCCATGAGAGGCCGTTACATCATCGTGTTCTCCCAAAGCCCGCTCGCTCCGGTCCAGTCCTTAGACAACGATCACAAAGCAAATAGCCTGCTGCCCACAGGCCATGAATGTTTACCATCTGAGCGACAACTCTGGAGTCCACGATACACAGAAGAGTACTGACATCTAGTGGTGTATTTTCTAGAAACAGCCAGCACCTGCAACGTCTAATAAGAGAGATATTAAAAAATGAGGACTTAAAAAATAAGATCTGAGGAGTTCAATATTCTCCTGAGTATGTAATGCACAAGGCCCTCTGTAATTTCAGACCGAGCTTCAGAACATTTACCCTCTGTTAAATTAAGTAAGTTTTCATCATCTTCCCATCGATTTTCAGTAGACAACAATAAGATGTTTACACCAGACTATCGATTGCCATTGAGGTCACCGACTGAAGGCACTATGTGAGTGAGTGAGTGAGTGAGTGAGTGAGTGAGTGAGTGAGTGAGTGAGTGAGTGAGTGAGTGAGTGAGTATAATAAATAGATAAGTGTGTGGATTATTAAAATATGTAAACAATAGATCAAAATGATAATGGTAAGGAAACAGGAAGCTACCCAATAAATATAACTATGTGAAGCATAAGGCCCTGAAAGACAAGACACTGACAGATTTTGATGTTCTATGATCCCTGTCAAGATTACAAAATCATCAAAGACACAGACAATTGTAACAAAACAGTAGTGACAACAAGGTCCCCTGTTTGCGGTATCTCCATTGGTGTGTCACACCACATAAACGAACCAATCATAGCACATCTGGCTGTCAACTCATATTGATGGCCTAATGTTAACTTTTGAACCATGTTCTACCCACCATACCACACCATCAGTGAAACCTCCTTGTTCCTCATTACTTTAGCTTTCCATCAACACTAAACGTGAATTGACCGTGTATGGAGAATCAGGGTTTCATAATGCTATTGCAGCTTCGGGCGCGGTTTCTCGAAAGCAGCAGAATAGCTGTATGAGTGTTTTTAGGCCACTAGTATTGTTTCTTTATCATTTCTTGTTGACCAAAAACACACAATTATCACACCACAATAAACATATGCACTGGCCATACACAGAAGTACCATAACATAGTCTGTTCTCCTTCAGGGTCAGATCAGGGGTATACTTAAAAAAACGTGTAAAGAATTAAAACCCAAATGTTTCCCCTCAGCAAATTGCATATATCCTTATTCATCAGTTTTATTTCTTGTGAATCAAAATCTTGTGACCTAAAGTGGAAGTGAAAGAAAATTACAGAATTATAACTGACACAAACAGGTTACCCAACCCTGATATCTGCCCTTGACAGATAAACCAAATCCATCAGTGGAAACAACACTGAGGAGAAACTGAAAGCGGACTTCAGATTGTTTGTGGAAGGCGTAGCAGAGAGCAGCTGTGGAGTGAGGCAAAAGGAGCGAGAGCCATGTTCTCCATCTCTGAGGAAGACCTCTCCTGTCCCGTGTGTTGTGAAATCTTCACAGAGCCCGTGGTGCTGCCCTGCAGCCACAGCTTCTGTAAGGAGTGCGTGCTGAAGTTTTGGGAGCCTCAGGACCTTCAACCGTGCCCCGTTTGCAGGACAGAAGCCCCCGAGGGTGAGCCGCTGGTCAGCCTGGTCCTGAAGAACCTCTGCGCTGTGGCCATAGAGAGCAGGGCCCAGAGGCAGGCTGCGCAGCCCGACTGCGCAGATTTATGCAGTCACCATGACGAGGAATGCTCCCTCTACTGCCTCGAGGACTGGCTGCCCGTCTGCGACGTGTGTCACACCGACGGGGGACACAGAGATCACGAGTGCCGTCCAATCGATGAGGTCATACTGGATTGCAAGGTGAGGGAAGCAAA
>JAFBMS010000107.1:1272500-1339518 GCA_019788955.1 Albula glossodonta | reverse complement strand
GCCATCAATTAGGTGTGGGTAGTCTGCATCATCACCCCCCAAGACATCGGTGAAATAATAAAAGTTTGTGTTAAAACTACCAAATGGATGTTGAAATAATAAAAAAAGGTATTGGCTTTTCACGAGCAATTGGATCAGCTTTCTTCATAAACTTAAAAGAGGACGCCATGTTTAACTGCAGACAGGCAAAGTATGAATTCAGATAATGTTCCCAATGATTCTGAAATGACCAACCTCAAAAAGGTCAATGCACAATGACCTTACACTGGAAATCAATGACAAAATTACATATATTTCTCTCTCTTTCTCCCTCATTCTGGTCTCATTATTGATTTTAAGATTTTTTAGGTACTTGTTTTTCTGTTTTTAATTTCAACAAGAACATTATTTCTCGATTTAGAAGAACATCAAAGGTGGGTGGGAAAATGAAAGATCATAAACATTACAGAGTGGAGTATGACTGTTCCATGAACGGAAGGAAATCCTTCTGTCTCACGCAGTTCTGCGTCACTAAATGACAACCTTATAGACAGAGTAACTGGCTCCTGTATTTATTCTTCGCAGCATGAAGGACGTTTTTATGTCACCTCGAGAGGAGAAATTCACTCCCAGCTTGGGTTGCATCTTTATGGGCAACTCTGAAAGGTCATATAATTTTTTGATCCGGGCAATCGCTATAATCAATAGAGCTATTATCCATAACAACATGTTTATGGATAAAAAGTACTGCCAAGCTCTCTGTAAAGCATGACCTTCACGGGACCAATGGATTAAGAGTGAAGACCAGCAAAACAATTACCTCTGCTCACTTCCCCCACTCCACTCCACTCATATATCACTGTTTATCAAAATCGAAATCCTCGCATTGTATTGAGCCGCGCACAAGCACGCCCCCCCCCCCGTCCAGATCAATGATCGATTGTAAAAAGCCTCTCTTATTTTCAGCACCCTCTCTCCAGGCAACCTCCCCCCCCCCCCCGGAAGGAGGAGGAGGAGGGAAGGAGGGAGGGAGGGAGGAGGTGTAGTTTTTGGAGGCTTCTAAAATCTTCAGATCATCAATATAGGATGCAGAGCGTTGTTTGTTAGTGTGTTGCAGAAGCGGAAATAAAACCCCATCAGGGGTCTGGGAATGTGTATTAAATGTGTCCCTATTAGCGCGGCAACTGTGAGAGTTATTATTCCGCACACACACAGAGGGTCTGACCGCATCAGCCGGGCATGACAGTTCGGTATTTGGGTTGTAAATTAAACCGCCGCACATTAAAAACTGAATTCATGTGGAAGGGAAGAGGAGATGAGGGTTTCCCCTTGCATTATATGAATTCTGGTCACAATTCTCTCTCCTCTTCGCTCCTCTTCCTCTCTCTCTAGTGGTCTAATGAGGGACTCCATCTATTTTTTTCTGTTTATGATTTTACCCAGAATGCCAAGTGTAGGAGGACCTTCTTGCAATCTCTTCATGATGTTGCGCTCAAGTAGTTTCTCACTGAAGTGTGTGTGGTGTGTGGAGTAGTACATAGCTATACACACACGCACACATACCCACAATCACTCACTCAAAAACACACACACACACACCCACACTTAAAAGCAAACATACACACACGCACACATACCCACAATCACTCACTCAAAAACACACACACACACCCACACTTAAAAGCAAACATACACACACACACACATACCCACAATCACTCACTCAAAAACACACACACACACCCACACTTAAAAGCAAACATACACACACACACACACACACATGCTTATCTAGCATTATATGTGAATAAATTTTAAAATCTATGTGTCAAATATTTTATCTTTTTTCCCTAAAAAGTCAGTAGAGTATTTTAAAAGATGATTAGCTTGCCTAGTGCCAGCTTCATGAAACGTGAAATATTTTATTCATCAAAAAAAATATGTAGCCAGGTGTACATATATATAAGTCTAGCTGTGGAATGAGTTAATATTTACAGGCAGTCATAAGTCATGTGGGGACTCTTGGCTGGTATGGGTTATTACTGCCTGCGCTCTCTCATAATGAACCTCCGGCAGCACATATACATCACGCTGAAGCCCTGCTGTCACCTCCCCCAGCCACGTCTGCGGAGCACGCCTTTGTCTCTCCATCAGGGTTCCGGGGCCGCCAGAATGGAAACGGTTTCCGGAGCGATACCGCGTTATGTCCTTATCTGTGCTGCTCGAGCACCCACCCCCTCCCCACGCCCCCCCGCCCCAGCCCCCGCCCCCATCCCCGTCTCTGACAAAGACAAAAAAGATTGCACACACTGACGACGGCTAAACAGCGTTTTTTTTTTTTTTGGCCTGGAGAGAAACCGGAACAACATGCAAAAGAAAGTTGTCCTCTTCGATCAGGTTTTTGCCCTTCTCCCTGACAGCCAGGACCCGCTCCACGCCGTTTACAGAACACGCGCCTCAGCTTATTACATCCTCTCAGAATGCGAGACGGACTTTGCGGACCGTCGTGTCCCGATGAGCTGCAAGATTAATACGGCGGGCCGTGCAGCTCAGGAAGTCATTGTGTGATTTATCTTTATGCCAGAGCTAAAGGGTAAATGATAAAGAATACAGAAGCACACTGTTTTAAGCAGCGTTAATTAACTCCATTACGGACAGCAGGGTGGCACAGTAGGTGGTATAACATGGAGTCTGAACCCGGCTCTGTCAGTGACACACTCTCATCATACGGGGTTTCTTTGAGCTCTTCCGCAGAATGCATTTGACCATCCAGTTAATTTGAATCTCTATACTGTCCCCCTGTATTCTGTACTGGCCCGATGCCCTGTCTGCAGGGCAGTGCTTGTGCCCTATGCTTGCTAGGCCTCTGTCTGACTTTTGTATGTCCTCACCAGGATAACATGGTCACTGAATAAGGATGCTTTGATTGATAAAACTAGAATTTAGTAAGCTGAATATCCATTAGCTCTGCTGCTGATCCCTGGGGTTTGACTGGAGCTTGGTGCGCATGTCGTTGCTGTGGGCTGTGTTCCCTAACAGGCCCTGATTAGCTGAGTACAGGGCGTTATAGCATGCTTCTGACCCCTGTCTCTGCTGTGGTCTCCATTATACATCTCAGGCCCTGGAGCCTGCAAAAAAAAGGACAGGACTGGAGCTCAGGTAAAACAAAAGAAAACCGAGGCAGTGGCTGCTGGCCTCGGTGACACAGAGTCTTCTGATTCATTTTTAAGTGAGTCGACTCTGGGGGAGCACAGAGGGGCCCGCGGCGGGACGGGGGCACAGTGGGACAGGACAGCGGGACAGGGGCGCAGCGGGACAGGGCGCGGCGGGATGGGATGGCAGGACGGGGCGCAGCAGCGATGACGGCAGCGTCCAGCAGAGCATCCACGCCGCCACGATCCACCCTCCAGAGAGGGGGCGCCATTCGACAGGCTCACAGAGCGCCATGGCCTGCCCTCATCGGCGAGAGAGGTACAGGGAAAGAGAGAGAGAGGGGGAGAGAGGTACAGGGAAAGAGAGAGAGAGAGGGAGAGAGGTACAGGGAAAGAGAGAGAGATGGGGAGAGAGGTACAGGGAAAGAGAGAGAGATGGGGAGAGAGGTACAGGGAAAGAGAGAGAGAGGGGGAGAGAGGCACAGGGAAAGAGAGAGAGAGGGGGAGAGAGGTACAGGGAAAGAGAGAGAGGGGGAGAGAGGTACAGGGAAAGAGAGAGAGAGGGGGAGAGAGGTACAGGGAAAGAGAGAGAGAGGGGGAGAGAGGTACAGGGAAAGAGAGAGAGAGGGGGAGAGAGGCACAGGGAAAGAGAGAGAGAGGGGGAGAGGGGGGCTGCTCTGTTTTCTTTAGGGAACCTTCTGGAGCCCAGACCAGGACTCTCAGTGCTCCCCTCTCCCTCTATCCCTCTATCCCTCTATGCCCTCTCCTCAGTGACAATGACAGCTTCAGCAGACGAGAGATGTCTGTTTCTGATCCAGCATTATTATTTATGAGAATACCTACTCCCAGTATGCTGGTGTTATGAGTGTGTGTGCGTGTGTGTGTGTGTGTGTGTGTGTGCTGATATCTTAGGAAAGCCCTCCTGTCATGACCCAAACGCTTCCCTGAAACCTTGAAAGGTATTGAAGGGTGAGGCACTCAGTTCCCTCCTCTGGAAAAACAGCACGGGCCGTTTCTTTAAAATGGCATTTCTGCACAGATTTTAATATGATTTGATCCAAAGTGCTAACAGAGCCCCAGATTCTATTTGTATTATCTGAGATTATCTGTAGTCTGTAGTGTATTAACTTTAAGGTTTGTTTGATATACTGTATTTGTTCTATTAAATGCCCTTTTTATTTCTGTACATTATTGGGTGGGCTTTTCGATGTAGAATGAATCATGGCAAAATATTGTGTCAAGTGCCATCATTCATAGAAAAAAATGATTTTTTATTTCAGATATTTAATGTCAGTAAACCATCACACCACATTTATCCACCAGTATCAGTTTCCAAACAGAGCAAAAATAACCGATGGGTTTCATCAGTGTCCCTGTGTATGGCAGGTTTGTCTCAGAGGAAGAAATTATGGCTACATGCAAACTTGGGTTTGAAACCAAACATACAGAGCACCTCTTTTATGTGATAACAATGTATGAACTGGGTTTGGTTGAATGGCCAATGACTGGTCTACACTGTGAAATGAACTAATACTGTACATTGAAATTATGTCTGAAAGCACACATCCATGTTATACTGCTATTGTTATATCAGGCCAGGTACATGCAGGTAATACTGCATGCACATGTGTAGATAAGGGATAAGGGATAAGATCCATAAACCAATGAAATTGCAGCATATTAAAAAAAATCCATCCAAAAAGGAAGAGCAGATATGGATCTATTTGGGTTTCTGTATTTTTATTGCAGTTTAGTCATCATGATTATGATAAATATTGTCATTTTGATACTTTTGAAACTCATGATTTTGGCTAAATGCATTGAAAAGGTACCTGCATATTAAATTTATGAATTTACAGTACGGCCATAAATCAACATGAAAAATTTCAGTGCTGGGAATTTCATGGCTTTACATCTATTGGCAAAGGAATACTTACAGTTCAAAAACCGGCTATAAATTTCATGTCCTAAGAAAGTGCCAAAACCAAGAGAACCCGTCTTAGGTTTAGAAGATCAGTAGGATCTTGTATATTTCTTATTAACAAAGTAGTTACTGTACAGTTTACAGAAGTGTACTATACTGGATTACAAAAAAACATTATGTCTGATCTGTTTTTGTTATAAAATGCTAATAAACTGCATCACTTCTATATGTGTTTGTGGCTGCACAGCATAGCCCTAGCAGGTTGCAGCTGCTTTTTTCAGATGCAGAGTTCAAGGGATCCCTGACTGGGAATATCCAGTCACTGACACAGTGTCCCACACTGATAAATACAAAGACACACCAGCTCTACTCCTCAGAGCTGAATGTCACAATGAACCTTGCGCTGCCTCTGCAACCCACCTGTCACCTTAGGCATGAATATGAGAGAGAAAGAGAGGGGGAGGAAGAGGAAGAGAGGGAGGGAGGAGGGGGTGTAGGGGGAGAGAAATACCACAGGGGCCAGAGTAGATGATACACTTTCAAGAGGAATTCATCTCTTTAATGTCAATGAAGACAGACACTGAATCCCAGGTCAGTGTGTGTGTGTGTGTGTGTCTGTGTGTGTGTGTGTGTGTGTGTGTGTGAGAGAGAGTGTGCGTGAGTGTGTGTGTGTCTTACACCTTTTTTTAGTCTATCTTCTATTCTATCTTCTATCTTCTTTTAATCTATCAATACTTAAGCATTATCTTGCCACAATTTTTGTACATTCTTTGAAATTCATCCTGGCAAACAATGCAACTGATAGGTCATAAGTGTTCACGTTCATTGCGGATGATGAAAGCATGATGTAACTGTAATGAATGCGTGCGGTTCAGCCGAACACGCTCGAGCCAAAGTGTCCCACTGCCTCCTCCTCGGCCCCAGAAGAGCACAGCCAGACAGCCATGGGAATCGGCCAGAGCTCGTATGGCATGTGAATGACAATGACCACTTGTTATGTGGTGCGGCTAAGGAACTATTTCCTCAGTGTTTTCCCATCAAGCACACAAAGCACTCATGTGCTCCCACACGGGCCCATCGGTGTTTCTGCAGATAATTAAAGCCTCCCTCCAGGCAATCGCTCTCTCTGCTTTTCTTAGGGAAGTAAGTGATGATGTTGTAATTCATGAAACTGCCTGGGGACAGAAAATACCTGAGTGGCTTTTAAAAACACGGTAGCGATGGCAGAGCTATAAGATATGCAAGAACGTGACATGACGGATTGGAAATCATTTTAGCAGGAAGTGAGTAAATTGATTTCGCCAGCCACAAAAATCAAACTTGTACTGTCGATTTTAAAAATCACTCAGGTGAACTGATAGGGCCTTACATGGGTTATCAATATTGTTATTTCACCTGGTTTGACCATTCCCCACTGTAATACTGCCCCTGAATTTACTAATGCATTCCAGCTGACTGGCTGTGTATATAGAGCCAGCTGGCTGTGTGGTTGTGACTCCCGTGTCTCAGTCATTCTGAATCTCAGCCCCTGCACACATTCTTCAGTCATAAAGCCTACATAATGTTGTCATAAGTATGATATAACACTTGTTATTACCAGTCATAATAGGTGTTGTGTCATGTTTATAGCAGTATTATGCACACTTTATAATGCATAGTTCATGTAAGCCTGTTGCTGACCATCTTTTGTGAGGGTATTCTCAGTGCACAGACTATGGCAGATGGGGAGGGGGGGGGTCTGAGTAGGCTTGTAGTACAATGGTTTTTGTCCATTATATCATTAGAATTAATTGTAACATCGATCATGTGCTTATTTAGGGAATTGTGGTCTACAAAATCACATTAACATGAAACGTTTTGATAGGGGACACAATAATAAGCTACAGAAAAATCTTTTTAAAATCTCAGAAAAATTGAAAATAATCAATGTATCATCAATGTTTTAGTTAGCTTTTTCATACTTTATCTATTTTATCAAATTATTTTAATTAGTTTGGCCTTTTAAGTTATCATAAAAATGAGTTTGCCCAAATGTTCTCATTCATTTCTGGGTTAGTGTTGACAACACATGTGGATTGAATTTATTCTTATTAATTCCAGGCAGCCAGTGTCCAAATTCACACTGTGCATTCAAACCACGGAAAGTTCTGGAGAATCCAGGAATGGCAAACTAAACATTCTGTGTGCCAGCTTGAGATCAGGCAGATTTTGAGATTTTGAATGCTTCATGGTACAGAAGAACCTATGAGCTGGTTATGTCTAGGTCTGTCTTAGCCTTCGGTAGTCAATCACAGTCAAGGTGAGGTGCCGTGTTCAGAGGGAGGGCGGTTCGGTGGCTCAGCTCTAAAACTAAACCTGCGACTGCGCTTCACGTTCAGAGTCAACACAGAACCCGCTGTTCATGATCACCATCCATGACAGCAGCCCCGGCTCAGAGCTGTTTCACTTTTAACTTTAGTTCCTAGGAAAGCAAGCGATCCATCATGCAGGACATTCATTCAGTTTCGGAGAAGCGCCTGTGAAAATATTCATCTCACAGTATTGCACATTGACGTTTAAATCTGTTTTCCTTGCTGATATAATTTCGATACGACACACACAAAAAAAAATAAAACTAATAAAGATGTGACTCATCGCAGCCGGCAGAGATTCATCCCTCCCAGCCCCGCACCGGCTCGCACAGCTGGAGACGGAGCGGAATGAAATAGCCGGAAGCACACGCACGCCGTTCCCGCGTCCCCCATCAGTGGCAAGCCAAGTCCTGGAATTGATGTTCCTGCTTTAAACTCCATTAGTTTGGTGGCCGGGCTGCAGACCCACCAACCCCCAGCTCTCTGTAAATCATGAAGATCTGCTTAAAACAGCACAGCACCACTCCGGCGCGGTGAAAAGGAGGCCGGCCACTCCCGATGAAAGCCTGGCCTCCTACAAACCCCCTGCCCTCCGGCACTGGCTACCACGCACCAAGCCCTGCATTTGGAGTAATCAGGACACATTTGCCCATGAGAACCAGCATAAAGAGGTCGCAGAGGCACAATGTGAAACCGTATTTTCTCAGTTTCTCTGCGTAGCTCCTTGAACACCAATGGAGCAGAGGAAGGTACCTTCTGAACAAGAAAAAAAAAACACATACAATTTTTGTTAAGCATAAACTCATACCTTGCACCTGATCAGATTTTATATAAACTGCAGTCAATGTGTTGAAAGACTGAAAAGGATATGTCTATCATCTGTGTAGATTAATATCTTGTCAGTGGGCTATTTATCAATATAAAATGTTATTTATTTCTTCTGTGTTCCGATGAGACGGATGTGAAGCATTTGTCAGCTTTCTACAAATGCATATTATCTGGATTATTTTTCAAACCTCACAATCAAGTGGAAACACATCAGCAAACGTCATCTTGGCTCAACGAACTGTGAGCTCATTTAACACTAGCCACTCAAATCAATCGTTGCCTAAAGCAATGCATCCTCCTGCCCTCCCTGCATCCTCCTGCTCCCCCCTGCATCCTCCTGCTCCTCCCTGCATCCTCCTGCCCTCCCTGCATCCTCCTGCTCCCCCTGCATCCTCCTGCCCTCCCTGCCTCCGCTCTCCCGCCCCGCCCCCCCCGCCCCCCCCCTCCCCCCCCCCCCCCCCCCCCCCCCCCCCCCCGCCCCCTCCCGCCCCCCCCCCCTCCCCCCCCCCCCCCTCTCCCCCCCCCCCCCCCCTCCCCCCCCCGCCCCCCCCTGCATCCTCCTGCCCTCCCTGCATCCTCCTGCCCTCTCTGCATCCTCCTGTCCCCCCACCCCCCCGTGTCCACTATGTTAGCATTTTGTTGCAGTTGCATGCAATCCTACTATCATCTGTTACTCTGTAGGTGTGCTAGCCACCTGAAAATAGTCAGAGCTCCTCTTGGTTCTGGGCTGTAGGTAGAGAGCCAGACAGCCCAGCTCTGGTCAGTCGTGTGGGTGGAATGAGTGGCATCCATGGCCTACTCCAGGGAAGGCCTGGAAAAGCATTTCCAAAGAGGAAGCCATGCAATATCAGTGACTTTATTGTACACTTTATTGCTTTGATTGACTTTTTTTTCATTCATTAACTTAATTTTGCACTCAGTTTTGCTAAAACTGGGGGACTCGACCCAAAAACACCCGTTTCTGTAAAATGGTAAAGCATATATGCATAAAAATACCATAAAATAAATGCTGATCAGCCTTTTCTTTAAACTAATGTTCGTCATCTGATCTCAAATCCAAATGTCTGAAGTATGTAGCAAAAATTTCAATCCGCGGTTCCCATACTTTGGGGGGGGGCTGGTGTGTATATACAGCACCATGTGGGAAAGGACAGAGCTTTTCAATTATTCACAGCACATCCTGTCCAAGCTGCCGGAAACAGCAGACCTTTACAGCACATCCTGTCCAAGCTGCCGGAAACGGCAGACCTTTGGGCTGGGGAGAGAGTATGGTAATCGCATTAGATGGTCTCACCTCCTCCTGGTCTCACTTGGTTGTTATTTTTGGTCTGTCAGTATCTCGCTTTCAAAGAAAAACTTTCGGCTGTTGGCAAAGAGGCAGGAACTTTATTCGGATGATAAAAAAACCTCCAGATCCAACTGCAGCAGAGTGCACAACTACATAATCAATATATCCTCCTACCGTTTGACACGGAGGGTTCCTTTTTTAGAAGATGACATGCGAGAAGGGAGGAGTATTCCTGCCATCGGAGCCGTGGAGCCAGCGAAGGCCGCTGCCGAACACGTTTGTGGTTTCCTTCAGTCTGGGCAAAACCAAAATGAACTCAGATTCATTTAGAAAAAGAAGCTAAATGAAAGATTAGAAAACTTCAGTGCAGAGACCGTGGTCTTTTGTTGTTTTTGATTGAATGGTTTCTGTCTCCACAGCACTTACTGTTCCAGGCAGAATTTGAATTTGACAGCATTGCATTGACTCACTATTGTACTTAGTGAGATGCTGACATTTAATCATTGTGACAAGAGGAATAAATTACTTTCCAGTATATTTTTTTCCGGAGACATCATTTCAGATTATCTTGGATCATCCCTCTATCACTGAACTCATTCAGGTCCTTGACTGAATTAGTCCAACACAGAGGACTGAGGTGTATGTCATTTCTCTGGGTTGTAAAGAACAGATGGACACATGATTTCCGCCACACACTGTCTCTGTCTCTCACACACACCCATACACTCAAACACAGTGAAAAAAATTTACTTGGACTGAAGTTCCAAGTCCGCCTGCACCAATTCAGTAGTATAAATCTGAATACAAACAGACATATGCAACAATCATTGAATACAGAGTTTCCCAGCATTTATCAGTGAGTGCATGTGATGTTTAATATTCAGTGTATTACACTGATAACTCAAACTGCCCAAGGCGGTCTTAACCCTTGTATTAATATAGTGTTGTTATGGCACAGAGGGCACTGACAGGGTCTTTATTGCAAAATCCATTAATTTTGGAAACACTACAAAGGCGGTGAGTATGGCAAAAATATGGCACTGTAGAGTTAGTGAGTATGACAGTGACACGATAGTGTAACATTGGTGAGTATGAAAGTGACACGATAGCATAACATTAGTGAGTATGGCAGTGACACAGTAGTGTAGTGTTAGTGAGTATTGCAGTGACACAGCAGTGTAGAGTAAGTGAGTATGGCAGAAATACAGAAGTGTACAGTTCGTGAGTATGGCGGAAATGCAGAAGTGTAGAGTTAGTGAGTATGGCAGAAATACAGAAGTGTACAGTTCGTGAGTATGGCGGAAATACAGAAGTGTAGAGTTAGTGAGTATGGCAGTGACACAGTAGTGTAGCGTTAGTGAGTATTGCAGTGACACAGCAGTGTAGAGTAAGTGAGTATGGCAGAAATACAGAAGTGTACAGTTCGTGAGTATGGCGGAAATGCAGAAGTGTAGAATTAGTGAGTATGGCGGAAATACTGAAGTGTACCGTGAGTGAGTATGGCAGAAACACAGAAGTGTAGAGTTAGTGAGTATGGCAGAAATACAGCAGTGCAGAGTTGGTGAGTATGGCGGAAATACAGAAGTGTAGAATTAGTGAGTATGGCGGAAATACTGAAGTGTAGCGTTAGTGAGTATGGCAGAAATACAGAAGTGTAGAATTAGTGAGTATGGCGGAAATACAGAAGTGTAGAATTAGTGAGTATGGCAGAAATACAGCAGTGTAGAGTTAGTGAGTATGGCAGAAATACAGAATTGTTGAATTAGTGAGTATGGCAGAAATACAGAAGTGTAGAGTTAATGAGTATGGCAGAAATACAGCAGGGTAGAGTTAGTTAGTATGGTGATGTCATCGCAGTGTCAAGCTGCCACACTTCATTACAAGGCCAGCCGTTGACGGTCTCCCTGGGCTCCTTTCACAGTGCTTATGACAGCATGAGAAATAATTAAGCAGTGAGAAAGTGAGCTTCACCCTGTCCAGCTCTCAGTCTTCTTCAGCGGGGCAGTGAGGAACAGCACAGCTTCCTTCTCCTGCCACTCTCAGCGTAAATGAAGTGGAGAGCAGACTCACACAGTACATCGCACACTATATTTGAGAATAGTCTTTGTCATATTGGCATATACGGTTTTCCATTTTTTTTGTGCAAACACTGCATTAAAAAATTGCAGAAAAAGTTACAGTTCTGAAATGTATGTGCTTTTGCTTATGACTCCATATTTGTAGGATTCTGTTTAGAATCAGCCCACCTGGGAAGGCACACCCTCCACTGTGAGGAAGATCCAAAATTGTGCCACAGCTCCTCGGACCTCAGTACTTAATGACAGAAATATCAGGGTGCAGCCATTTCCAATTGGCTGCATTCCCCACCGACCCCCCGCACAGCTGTTGGCCATCCACCAGGATCATTCCTAAACACACAGCCCCAGTGGGTTCAGAGATCAAACACTTTTAGCGCTACTGTTCAATTAGCAAATGATCTACACCTGCTAAACTAGCTGGAGTGATTTATCATAATAAGTCCCTCAATTAAACAATTAAGAGACAAGGCAGAGGGGTAATTAGCAGACCCTGCGGCTCCGGTAGGGGCTGAAACATGCTGATGTAAGCACCCCTGCTTCAGTCCACCTCCTTCACCACCAATCACAGTGGTGCATGTGCACGCAGGTCCAAGCACATTCAGCCAGCTGCACTGCTTTCCATTATGCAATCACACTTCTACCACTGCACACAACATTGGATATACTGCCGTGCATTATTGAAAAACACACATCAACACACACACACGCGCACACCTTCGTCTGTGCCGCAGTGCATTATTTAAACCCATTTTCTCAACTCACACCACATCACCTGTGCGTTCAGATTGGTGGAGATCAGCTCAGACTCACACGCACATGCTCAGACCACATCACCTGTGTGTTCAGATTGGTGGAGATCAGCTCAGACTCACACGCACATGCTCAGACCACATCACCTGTGTGTTCAGATTGGTGGAGATCAGCTCGGACTCAAACGCACATGCTCAGACCACATCACCTGTGTGTTCAGATTGGTGGAGATCAGCTCGGACTCAAACGCACATGCTCAGACCACATCACCTGTGTGTTCAGATTGGTGGAGATCAGCTCGGACTCAAACACACATGCTCAGACCACATCACCTGTGTGTTCAGATTGGTGGAGATCAGCTCGGACTCAAACGCACATGCTCAGACCACATCACCTGTGTGTTCAGATTGGTGGAGATCAGCTCGGACTCACACGCACATGCTCAGACCACATCACCTGTGCGTTCAGATTGGTGGAGATCAGCTCGGACTCAAACGCACATGCTCAGACCACATCACCTGTGCGTTCAGATTGGTGGAGATCAGCTCGGACTCACACGCACATGCTCAGACCACATCACCTGTGCGTTCAGATTGGTGGAGATCAGCTCGGACTCACACGCACATGCTCAGACCACATCACCTGTGCGTTCAGATTGGTAGAGATCAGCTCGGACTCAAACGCACATGCTCAGACCACATCACCTGTGTGTTCAGATTGGTGGAGATCAGCTCGGACTCAAACACACATGCTCAGACCACATCACCTGTGCGTTTAGATTGGTAAGATCAGCTCGGACTCAAACGCACATGCTCAGACCACATCACCTGTGCGTTCAGATTGGTGGAGATCGGCTCGGACTCACACGCACACGCTCAGACCGTATCAGCATTGTTTCTTTCCCATGCTGATCTGAAGTCACCCATGAGCACCTATTCACAAGGCACACAAACACACTCTAGCTCACAGGCATGTAGCTTTATCTAACGGATAATGGAAGCATATTAATTATCCTGCCCGTGCTCATGGCAGGGAACAGAGCAAACGGCGGAGGCAGGAGGCGGGCTCAGAGTCAGGGGACAGGAGCAGAAGGGGGACGGTCGCCGCGCTGTGATGTCAAGTGCCATAAATCTTTGGGGGCGACACGGCGGAGAGGCGCACGGCCGTAATAAACGGTCTTAATGGAGAATGGAAAGTTTGCACTGAGCTCAGCCAACCACGCCTGATAGGACAGGCTAATAAATGAAGGCCGTTTGGGTAAACATGCCCCGAGCCTCTTACCTGCGCAGTCCCAGCCGGTGCTCCCCTGCTGTCTTCACATTGCCCTGATCTATATTTCCCTTCTGTGTTTCTTCATGGTCCTTCAATTTCGGATTTTCTCCTATCAGTACAGAAAAACAGCAAGTTGAGTAATTCTCTGATCTTCAGAAAGATTTAGGATGACTAAATAAACTATGGCTTTAGTATGGGAAAAATGAACAACATTATTAAATAAACTTTTCAACCTTCATAGTAGCAATGCTAGTATAGATATTAGCTAATAACCAAACACCAAAATAATTATTGTTTATTTTCTGAAATTCCATTCTCATTGAGGGAATCATGAAGGTTAATAGCAAGTAATATTTACTGTAAAAAAGAATCCAGAATACAGAAATGAGGAAATTAGACAGTGGAGCTGCAAGGTCAAGAAATGGTCTGGGATGAAGATACAGCAGGACCCAATGTCTCAGATATATGAACAGTGACAGGTCGCGTACCTGTGGAAACTGCCTTCCCGTTCCTACTGTGCAGGTGTACTAACAAGTGGGGCCAGCCATATTTGTCATGACAAAGCACAGCTCCTGCAAACCAAGGGGATATGGTTTGTGTTAGAGAACATGGATATTTTCCAGTCAAACCAGTGTTGGAGACCCATTTCAGCGGGTGTTGAAGCCCAGGTTAGCTGAAACATGAATCAGAAGATGCATAACTAGTTAGGCTTGGGGTATGAAAGGGGGGGGGTGGACATCAAACCAGCAAATTTTGATGTAGAACAACTCATGCATATAATTCACTGTTTTCACACTGGTACCATCATAAAAACCCAATCAAACAGGTTTAGTCTTTAATCCTGCTAGTCAAGTAGTAAACATTTGTCACCATGGTAACAGTCATCATAGCTAAACAGAGGCCCAGCTAACCAACATACAGATGTAACTGGCAAGGCAACAAAGAGACTTTTTGATATTATATTCAAATTCAGCCCAAGAGCAAACAGAAAATGATTTGCCTCCCAGTGATGCTACTAGTATGTGTAGATCAATAGGCACCGTGGGTTAGCGGTGTATTTTTAAAAATACATTGTAAGTTCTCTTGTTTTTATCACATTGAACATCTCATTTCAAATGCCCTTTTGCATAACTGAACGTCTGTACTAGAAAAGGCATTTTTTATACCAGCACTTTCTGAATGAGGTGTACGTATGCAGAAAAAGTAAATGCTGGCAAATAATGGGAGACAATGGCCTGTACAATGCATTCTGGATCTTGTAGTAAATGTATACTAAGGAATTATAAGCTCCTATGCTGAATGAAGATATATTATCTCACAGGTAATAATAAAACAGTAATGTTCCTTGGATATTTAGACTAACTGATGCAAAGGCAACCTAAAATATGTCACGGTAGGCAGCAGAAAAGCGATCTTTTAAAAGTGGTGACAGTGACACTCCATCAGTCATGGGGTAATGACTGGGGAACTATGCGGGGGACCTCTGACATCTCCATGTATCTGGGTGACAAGGGAGGAAGGACGAGTGACACCAGTCTATTTAACACAGCACTATTGATAAGAATGATCAGTGTTCTTTTGGGGTCTCTTTCGAGGAAACCTCCAGCATTATTTAAAATAAAATATATGCAATTGCAGTCCTGTAGCTTCAGTTATATCGTGTGTGATATAACCCACAATTTTTGCAAGGGAAACGAGTAGCTGAACCAATATATCTACAGATTCAGAGTGTGAATACACTAAGTCCCTTGTGATCAGAGTCATATATTATATATAATGATCAATAACATGGGCAGAGTGTGGAGCACAGCGGCCAATCAGATCAATATAACACAAATGTCTCTCTCCCAATTATATAGATATTATGTACATATGTTGGTCAGAATACTAATGTATACCATATATCAGCCGTCTGACAAATATCATCCAACTTATCAATCACACAAAAACACACATGGATGGGCAGACACAAGCACACACACACACACACACACACACACACACACACACACATACACACACACACACACACACACACACACACACACACACTCACACACACACACACACTGTTTATATAATATTAGGTGTGTCTCCCTTCAGTCAATCAATCACGTGCGTAGCCTGACGGGGCATGAAAGTGTGTCTTCCCAGGTCAACAGAGGCAAAAGCAATGTGACACTGACGCTCATGAGGTTATCACACACCATGTCCATGAGCGAGTGTGACAGGCGTGTGATATATATCTGATTTATCTTAATACGCAGAGCCGCATTCACACAAGCGTGCTTACGTTTTTATACTCCGTACCGCGTCCGTGAACCCCAGGCTCACACCCGGTCGTGATATAGAGATCAGGATCAACGTCACAGATAGAGCAGAGTAAGAGCTGTGCAAACCATATATGATGAAATCGGCCGTCAACTGCGCTCCGGCGCTCTCACCACCCAGCGTCCGCGTTCACCACATGCCCATTTCTGTCAACGATCCCGCACTTTTGATTCACTTTGAGGACTGAACAACATGATTTTCTTTTAGAGTACAATACAAAACTTAAATTTAGTAAAGCAAGGTCTACCACATGGAGTGGCCCTGTGTAACCTGAATGTTGGTTTCTCCAAAAAACTAAAATATTAAGAAAATAGGAGAACTGAACTGATTTTAAATGAATAGCAGGCAAAGTCAGGACCCTGGGGAGGGACTGCTTAAGGGGAATCTGCTCTACCAATAAAAGATGTCTGTTGTGTAAATTAATAGAAATTGGGTGTCATCCCTGCAAAGCTGTTGCCCTGGGCGATGGTGAATATTTTAGAATATAATATATCCCAGTGTCATTCAGCTTTTCCATACCAGGGCCAAATAAATTTGAGGGATGTCAATGAATGGTGCAGCAGGGTGTTTTTTTGTGTTATGTCGATTTGCATATGAATTAGGGAGTAATTGCTGCAAGATGCTGTGCTTTGGCTGGGGACACGTTTGAATAGAAGAGAAGTGGGGCCGGGTGAAGTAGCTACAGCGGTGTTGAGTTTTGTTCAGTCTCCACAGTGTGCGGCTCCGTGCCTGATGGGTTTTACACTGGAGTGTTCAGACTGAAGGGAACCTAAGCATGTTCGGTCATTGCTATATTCCCTCAGTCAGGCTGGGCGTGAGCTTTAGAATTATCTGGGTCCATGAGAGGCCGTTACATCATCGTGTTCTCCCAAAGCCCGCTCGCTCCGGTCCAGTCCTTAGACAACGATCACAAAGCAAATAGCCTGCTGCCCACAGGCCATGAATGTTTACCATCTGAGCGACAACTCTGGAGTCCACGATACACAGAAGAGTACTGACATCTAGTGGTGTATTTTCTAGAAACAGCCAGCACCTGCAACGTCTAATAAGAGAGATATTAAAAAATGAGGACTTAAAAAATAAGATCTGAGGAGTTCAATATTCTCCTGAGTATGTAATGCACAAGGCCCTCTGTAATTTCAGACCGAGCTTCAGAACATTTACCCTCTGTTAAATTAAGTAAGTTTTCATCATCTTCCCATCGATTTTCAGTAGACAACAATAAGATGTTTACACCAGACTATCGATTGCCATTGAGGTCACCGACTGAAGGCACTATGTGAGTGAGTGAGTGAGTGAGTGAGTGAGTGAGTGAGTGAGTGAGTGAGTATAATAAATAGATAAGTGTGTGGATTATTAAAATATGTAAACAATAGATCAAAATGATAATGGTAAGGAAACAGGAAGCTACCCAATAAATATAACTATGTGAAGCATAAGGCCCTGAAAGACAAGACACTGACAGATTTTGATGTTCTATGATCCCTGTCAAGATTACAAAATCATCAAAGACACAGACAATTGTAACAAAACAGTAGTGACAACAAGGTACCCTGTTTGCGGTATCTCCATTGGTGTGTCACACCACATAAACCAACCAATCATAGCACATCTGGCTGTCGACTCATATTGATGGCCTAATGTTAACTTTTGAACCATGTTCTACCCACCATACCACACCATCAGTGAAACCTCCTTGTTCCTCATTACTTTAGCTTTCCATCAACACTAAACGTGAATTGACCGTGTATGGAGAATCAGGGTTTCATAATGCTATTGCAGCTTCGGGCGCGGTTTCTCAAAAGCAGCAGAATAGCTGTATGAGTGTTTTTAGGCCACTAGTATTGTTTCTTTATCATTTCTTTTTGACCAAAAACACACCATTATCACACCACAATAAACATATGCACTGGCCATACACAGAAGTACCATAACATAGTCTGTTCTCCTTCAGGGTCAGATCAGGGGTATACTCAAAAAAATGTGTAAAGAATAAAAACCCAAATGTTTCCCCTCAGCAAATTGCATATATCCTTACTCATCAGTTTTATTTCTTGTGAATCAAAATCTTGTGACCTAAAGTGGAAGTGAAAGAAAATTACAGAATTATAACTGACACAAACAGGTTACCCAACCCTGATATCTGCCCTTGACAGATAAACCAAATCCATCAGTGGAAACAACACTGAGGAGAAACTGAAAGCGGACTTCAGATTGTTTGTGGAAGGCGTAGCAGAGAGCAGCTGTGGAGTGAGGCAGAAGGAGCGAGAGCCATGTTCTCCATCTCTGAGGAAGACCTCTCCTGTCCCGTGTGTTGTGAAATCTTCACAGAGCCCGTGGTGCTGCCCTGCAGCCACAGCTTCTGTAAGGAGTGCGTGCTGAATTTTTGGGAGCCTCAGGACCTTCAGCTGTGCCCCGTTTGCAGGACAGAAGCCCCCGAGGGTGAGCCGCTGGTCAGCCTGGTCCTGAAGAACCTCTGCGCTGTGGCCATAGAGAGCAGGGCCCAGAGGCAGGCTGCGCAGCCCGACTGCGCAGATTTATGCAGTCAGCATGACGAGGAATGCTCCCTCTACTGCCTCGAGGACTGGCTGCCCGTCTGTGACGTGTGTCACACCTACGGGGGACACAGAGATCACGAGTGCCGTCCAATCGATGAGGTCATACTGGATTGCAAGGTGAGGGAAGCAAACCTGCGGTATAGGAACTGGTTCTAGAGGATCAGGAGGACTGTATCACTGGTACGATTTTCCTAACAGAATCAAAAGTGCCTCTCAAAGCTGGATCTATGGTTACTCTCTAATGACTTTGTTTTTGCCAAAATCCTGTAATTGTCCTGTGTTTTATGAAGTTTGTAGCTGGCATTATTGTAATTAATAAACCAGCAATCGGAGGTTTTTCCTCAAACCACTGAAAGCAGTTACGGCCCTAAAGGTGGAGACACACTATTTGAGGAGTCTTGACACTCTCTGAAAAAGAGAAGCTTCATAAACTACCTGTTTCAAGGGTGAGTGCACTGCTTGACTGACAGATTGCGATTAGTTGCAGTTGGTACATTCTCAATTTCAGTTTCAGAATTTAATACCATACAGCAGCATGTCTCTGTCATTTTTTTTTCATTTTGTTTTGGGTTTTAGCTGTCATGATCTTCCATAATGCAATGTGTGAAGTACTGTGACGATTTCTAATTTGAATGATTGATTACTTTCAAATAATTGTGTCCTGATCATTTTATTAGCTTCACAATTAGTTCCACACATTTTTTCAGAATTGAGCTTACATCTTACTTAAAATATTCTTTTATAACCTAAATAAGACAGGTGGGGTATATGGTCAAACATCCATTGGGTTCTTATGTGTAGGTGTGGTGGAATCTATGACATAAGCAGACAGGCATGAGACAACAAGCACCTCCCTAAAAATGTACCCCATATTTCAACATAGGGGAAATCTCTTTCATTCTTTTATGTTTTTCTCTTTGTCTGCATTTTATAATTTAGGCTTTACTTATTTGTGTTTGCCTGGAAACAATAACCGTTGACACCCTTTCATTATTTGGTCTGGCACATGCTGGGTAGTCTTTTTTGGTGATTGAATTAATTGTACTCTTACACAGCAAAATCTCAAACATCAAATTTAACACTGTGGGTGTCAAAATTAACACAATTGGGATGTACATGTGGGACTCACCAAAAAAAGGGTCATAAAATCAATCACTTTTTTATAGGTTAAACACCTAAATGTAACTCCTGGTCCTGTGTGATTTTAACAAAAGTTATGCTTACATTTCATTAAATGAACACCATAAATGTATCACTTATTTGACGCATTCCACATTCATTCCCACAATGCTAAGAATTTGACTAAATCTGAACTGGGGGGAGATGGCAGCGGGGTGTCCTGATTTGTGATAACAGACTATCCCGATTATTCCAGGAGAGGGTAAAAAGCGCCCGGGAGACACTGCAGGAGAAGCTGCAGACCTACAACACCGCCAAAGGCTCCTACGAGAAAGCAGAACTGCACATACAGGTACGGTACCTTCTGAGAGCATCTAATGCTAAATAATTAGCCTGGCTCCTCAGATTAACATTTTGTGTTTTTCACACACTGGGCTCATGTGAGGATTGTTCTGGTCACCAGGTAATTAAAAATGAGAAACTTCTGTCAAATCTGAATTGCCTCATGTGTTTCTAGTCAGAGCTCAATTTCCTTGAAACCAAAGACAGTTTCAGCATCCAGTGCTGGTGTAATACTGCAGAGGCCGGCGATTCTCTTTTGCCTAAGGACTGGGATTCCAATCCTTTCCAAGAAACCTGTTCTTTCATCTTTCACTTTTTTGGTTACATGTTTTGAGAAAATGAAAGTGAAAGCATGTCTGTTCGTGGCTGGCTCCACCTTGTTTCCCTCACTGCAGAGCCAGACCAGGTACATGATACAGCATATTAACCATGAGTTCAGGGCCCTTCGTAATTTTCTTTTGGATGAGGAGGAGGTCCGGGTTGCAGCGGTGAAGAAGGAAGAGCGCCTGAAGAGTGAGACTGTGAATCAGAAGCTCTGGGATATTAAAGCAGAGATAGAGACTCTCACTGACAAAATCAGAATAACTGAGGAGGGACTGGAAACTGAAGCCCTGCCCTTTCTGCAGGTCAGGTGACATCCACCCTTTCACTTCACTGCAGCTAAGACCTTTTCCGGTACACTTTAGCTGTTGCCAAAACTCATTCAAAATCGTATAGATAGGTAACTTAGTGAAGTGCTAAACGCCTCTCTGTTCCAGTCGTCACTCACAGATTTAGATGAAAATATTTAGATAAGAACAAGGTTTTTAGGAAGTGATGTACAGACTAAATATTAGCTCTGTGTAATCCCAGATTACAGTGTATAGTCATATTCTTGTTCCAAAGGGCAGTCATTAACATTGTTCATTTCATGTTCCACAGAACTATGAAGCCATAATGAAAAGGTAAGTGACTTCTGCATTTCTTTCACTAACTAATCTTTCCACGTGAGATTCCAAAGATTTTTTTTTTTGGTCATTGGTCCTGGTAAGTAGTAACGCAAAGTTTTAGACACGATCTGTGTTCATGAGTAAACTTAATAACCTTTTGATTCAGGGAACAATCAGGCACTGGCTATCACTGCTGTCTCTCCCCTGCCTCTGTAACACTCGCTGTGGTCATTGCAGTGCTCAGTGTTCTCTGCCCGATGCGGAGATGCTTCCAGGGGCTCTGATGGACGTGGCCGGACACCTGGGGAACCTGAGCTTCAGCGTCTGGCAGAAAATGAAGGGTCTTGTAAAGTTCAGTAAGTCCCAGGGGCAGAGGTCATTGAAGGTCATTCTTTACGTAACTTGAACAACGTGAAAGCAACGCTGTTTAAAAACCCGGGATTTTTGTTACTAATTTGGAATGACTAGTCAGAATCATGATGCCATAACAATAATCACAATCACTTATTTTTAAAGATTGATACAGAATATTCCGAGAGGAGACCAGAGGCAGCAGCCTCGTACTTGATTCATGATTCGAGGAAAAAAATTATCATGTTTTTCTTCACAAAGAGCCAACATTTTACTCTTATCAAGCGTTAATGGTTGAGTTGAAATGTGATTGAAATTTGGTGATAAACCGGTTGGTAACACAACAGTCTCATTTTTTTTAAATGTTCTCTTTTCCGTCTCTTCCCTGCCGCAGCCCCTGTGATGCTGGACCCGAACACTGCTGACAGCTGGCTCAGTGTGTCTGGGGACCTGACCCAGCTGACGGTCAGAGACGAGGCGCAGTCTCTTCCTGACAACCCAGAGAGGAGTACCTCCTACCAATGCGCCTGGGGATCGCAGGCCTTCTCCAGTGGGGTGCACTCCTGGGACGTCCTGGTCGGGGGCAGCTCCCCGTGGGCCCTGGGTGTGGCCAGCGAGACGGCCCAAAGGAAGGGGAAGGTTGATATTAGCCCGGAGGAGGGGTTCTGGACTATATCCCTGTACGATGGAAACTATACGGCTCAGACCAGTCCCTTTACGCCCCTTTCTGTCAAAGGGAACCCCAAAACAATCAGAGTCCAGCTGGACTGGGACAAGGGGGAGGTCAGCTTCTATGACCCGAGAGACAACACCCATATCCACACATTCACTCACACATTTACCCAGAGGGTGTTCCCATACTTTGCTCATGGCTATATATTTGGTCCTCTGTCGATACAACCTTCCAAGGTATCTGTTGTAGTGCAGAGCAACTGAAAGTGTGATGAAGGCACATAGATCATTGCCCCGTCCACAGATTCTCTCAATGATTCCACACTTTCGGTTGTCCTGAAAAACCTCTGATGCCCCTAAAATCCCAGGGCTTGATGATAATGACCATGTTAGATGATACCAATGTTAATGACTGCAAAAACGCACTGTGGCTGCTGAGGTATTCACACCTGTGGAAGGTGGGTAAGGTGGAGAATGACCAGGGGATCTGTCTGTGAGAACATGCATATGAGTGTGATGCACACACTCATATGCATGGCCTCATCAATACATATGTATCTGGCAAGGAAAAGACCATTTACAGAGAGTTACATACGAAGACCATATTTTATTCCTCCTTGTTTTTTGTATAATATGATCAGACCTCTAACTCTGGGTATCCCCTCTGGGCTTTCCAGAATGTTCTTTCAGCCGCAGCCTAGCATTAGCTAAGGCCAGTTAGCCACCTTCCCTTCCCTCTCCTACAGGCACCTGGGTTGTGGGTAGACCATAAATCACAGACGAAGCTGGCCCCTTGATACCGGGCCCCAGTCCAGCTCACGCTAACCCAGAGCTCTGCCTATCCTGTACATATCGATAGCAGGCGCACTGGGAGTACTGAGCTAAGGGTCAAATATGCTGGACCCGTCAGCTCATTCACCAGGTACTGAAATATTGAGCTGCTCCCCAGAGGAGACCCAGGGAACTGGGCATTAATTTGATAGAATGAGCGCTCACTTACTTGCCTCCTTGTCCTTGCTCTAAAACTGTACAAATATATCTGTACATATATATTTTTTTTTTTCTTTTATCTGTATGTGGGGCTACTAAATTTGTATGAAATACACTGAGGATGATTAGCCTTCTGTATGTAGCCAGCTATATTTCTAAGCAGGAAACTCATGTGTTGATTACTTGGGAGACGGGAGATACATTGTTATAATTTTTTTTATTTTTTGCACTTATGTATATTTACCCATTTTATATTTTTTCAATCATATATGTTTACTATCCTGTGGTTGAAAGATTGACTGTAGTGGTTTGTTGCCAAATGAAGAGGGAACTGAATTGCCTGTAGCATTCTTCTGAAATGCCAGATCAATTCTGAGGTTATTCCACTTTCAGCCATCTCCCACTGGCCAACGATGAATCATCAAATAGATACATTTATAGACAGCACCATTTCTTTCAGAGCACCTCAAAGATGTGGTTTTTCATGGAATAACAACATGTTACTGAGGAGGGAAAAACATGATTTTTTCCCTTTTTAGGTAATTATAAACTGCTGAGCGGTAAGGCAGGTGTTAAAAACTGTGTAATTACTCACAGGATAAATACACTGAACACACAACCTACTTTGTGAAAAACTATGACTCTGAGTGTGAAATAAAAAGGCGACTAGCATTCTTAACCAGAGGAAAGTAGTCACCAAGCAAAGCAGGGTTTATTTGGGACTGGCTTATATGGAACATGTCACTGACAGCTGGAAAGGAGTTAAGGAAAGTATGGTAATAGAATAAACTGAGAAGAGAGGAAACCCAAAATGTTGAGTTAACTCAGTGACATATACACGTCCCCTTGAGGTCTAAATGCAAAGTCACCCGCCCTGTCTTTCACTGCTGATGACCTCTGACCTCTTCACCATTTTGTAGTCTCAACTAAATCTTATTGGGGCAGTCTGTAGTCCAGTGGCCAAGGTACATGACTGGGACCCCTGAGGTTGGTGGCTCAAGCCCCGGTCTAGCCACAGCAAGAACACCATTGCTGTTGGGCCCTTGAGCAAGGCCCTTAACTCCACATTGCTCCCAGGGGAGATTGGCCCTTGGTTAGCATAATCAACTGTAAGTTGCTTTGGATTGTAATGCAATACTCCATCCTTCCCACTTAACGGATGATAGCAAAACCAGTCCCTGTATTCTGCAGTAGGAATCTCATAAACAGCTAAACATACTGTTAAACCATGGCTGCTCCCATTGGCCTTTGGAGAAACTTTGAGCTGTTATTTAAGCCTTTCACATGTTTTTGTAAGTTTTTGGGGTAATTAAACTATAAACACTTATTTTTTCATCGAGAAACTGAAATAAGAAGAAGAAAGGAAGCATTTTCTTCATCCTGCAAATTGTCCTCAGTGCTGGCCTTTGGATTAGCTGAAGCCCCGACACACGGGGCTCTAAGGGTTAAATGGAGTCGTTTTGCTTTCAGTTTGACGTTTGGCGGTATGCCTTTCCGCACCATGTAAGGAGTCCTGGGAGCTGAAAGAACTGAAATGCAGATTACAAGGTCACTGAAGCTCTCCATTGAAAACCATCACAAATTATTTTGAAAGCATGTCGATGAGAAAAACCTGGGGCAAAGCCTACAAAAGTCTTTAATGAGACAAAGCAGTTAACGACTGCATGTTTGAAGGTTTGAAAACTAAATGAAAGGAGCAAAAGGGCATTGTTCATAACAGTTTGCCAGTGGCTTTGCAGAAAGTCTCCCTTTGATTGTAAAAGTTTATGGAGACAGCGTGACGCAATGGTAGACAAGTGTCCCTCCTGGTACATGGTCTCTCTTGCCCCCAGGGCTGTGCTTCTCCCCTGCAGTCACAGCTCCTGCCAGCAGCAGGGAGCATCCTGTCTAAAAGAGGAGATCCCCCATGAAATACCCTCCCTCAGCCCGGCACTGAAGAGCCTGCATGAGACCATTCACACAGAGGGAGGGGGGGAGCCCAGCGGGGAGTGGGACCCTCTGCAGGCTCCACAAAAAGGAAAGACCCTGTAGGTGAGATCTGTGAAAATCCCTGGAAGTACACTGGTTACCTGTTCAGCCCAGGAGTATAAGGTTTGATGTCTATGTGTGGTGTTAATGTTTTGCATACCTGACCCTCTCATACATTGGGAAACTCAAATTACTTACACATATATATATGGATGGATGGTTATGTTGAATCCATTCAAGATAACTGCATTTGCTCAGGGGTACAGTAGCAGTATCCTAACACAGCAACCAAATCTGCAACCTTTGGTTAGTAAGCCCATCTCCATGACAACCACCTGTCCATTGGGGTGCTGCTCGGTCATTCATAAAACAACACCTCTGGGATGGTTTGTGCGCTCATCGAGTTTCTGTCTCCTCCCCATCCTCCAAACCGCGCACCACGGCCAAAGTCTGTCTGAGCCGCTGGCAAGCGTGTCGTACAGCGATGAGAAGAGTTATGAGCCCTGAGAGATTTGAGCTCTCTGCATTTGTGCTGTCAGGGGTTTCCCCCCAGGTGATGTTGGCGGGCTGCAGAACCGGGACATGGTGCTCAGCAGGCTCTGGGGGCGTGGCCAGTGAGATTGTTACATGGAAAGGAACGTTTGTGTGTGCACAATGGCTTTAAAGAGGAGAGTACTAAGCGATGACCTCACCTATCTCCAGCAACTCCATTTAAAGAAAGAGGCTCCATAGAATAAGAGAGCAGCTGGACTCTGCGGTCTTTAAGACCACAGGGAGACCAGACCTGGTTTAACATCTCCTCTGAAAGACATTTGGGTTTATTTAGTCTGGGGGAAAACCACCCCCTTTTGCCCAAACAACATCACTTCCCAGCAACTGATTCATTTGCCCCCGATCTTGCCCGATCCATTCAGTTTTTCACTGCACCATGGTGGTTTGGCTGCTGGCATGAGGTCTTTGAGTGACTCATCCTGCAAAAGAATGGATTTCAGACGGCGATGGACTTGGTCTGGTGAAGAAAGTGTCGAGTTCGCCACGATTTCTGAAATGAGTTGAGTATGTTACTATGTACTATGGGGCAGTAGTTGTTAGTTCACATCACTAGATGGCAATATAGAGCTAAAATTAAAGCATTTTTGCGCTACAGTAAATTAATTGTTGATTTTAATCGTCGCATTTCGAACAGTTCCCACGATGATATTTCGTAGGGCTCAAATATATTTGCCAAAGCATAATACTCTGGATTGCGACGTCATGTTTGATTTTCAAATTTTGTGTATTCCGGTTTCGTCCTCCTCCAGGCAAGCAACATGCTGCGTTTCTTTGGGATCCCTTAAAGGGTTAAATATGACGTTGAAATGAATCCACCCCACAAAGTCAGCTGTGACAGGAAGCAGGAAGAGAAAGTGAAGTTTTTAAGCGCAGCCACGACTACGAGTGTGTGACAGGTATCGTAAATAGGTCATTTTTTTCCCTGGAAAGAGAAATAAGAAGGGGGTATAGACATGTTTTGAATAAAGTGTTGAGAGAGAGAGATTAGATCCAAAAATGACACGTTACGCTGAGGGTAACTCATAACAGTTGTTGGTCAGAGCCAGTAGAAGGAGAAGTATAAAAAGAGTACAAGAGGATAACTAGGTATGCAATGCAAGATTAATCCAGTATCGTTGAGCAGCAAATAGAAGTTCTGTTTGTTCGCCTCTTTTGTCAACAAGGCTGTGCTTTTCCATTGTTCCTCAGTCCTTGTAGGAGTGGAGCAGTGACGGCAGAACGAATGGCAGCCAAACTCTCTTTCTCCGAGGAGGATCTGTCTTGTCCCGTGTGCTGCGATATATTCCGCGACCCGGTGGTCCTTCAGTGCAGCCACAGTTTCTGTAAGTCCTGTCTGCAGCAGTATTGGACCCAGAAGGGCTCCGGACGGGACTGTCCGCTGTGCAGGAGCGAGTCGTCCACGGATGAGCCCGTCGTTAGCCTGACCCTGAAAAACTTGTGTGACGCGTACGTCCAGGAGAACACCGCCCGGGGCGCGGCGGAGGGCGAGGAGACCGGGGAGCTGTGCAGTTTACACGGCGAGAGACTTAAACTTTTCTGCTTGGAGGATGGCCAGCCCATCTGCGTCGTGTGTCACACCTCCAGAAGACACAAACATCACGAGTGCTGCCCGGTTGGCGAGGCAGTGCTTGACTGTAAGGTGAGGGATTCGAGCCCATTGTGTCACTGTTAGCATACTTTGTGTTTTGCTTGTTGATTTTGGAAGTTCTCTCTGATTGTTTAATACCTGCAAATGAAAAGTTTATTGTCACAGCCAATACTGGTTTAGTTGGAAACTTGAGACAAAGGCAGTCGCCACTGGTCACTTTCCTCATCAGTGGGCAGAAGGATTTAAGCAAACACTGAGAATTGCACATTTTTAAATGCTGTAAACACTGTCTCCAAGAAGCCATCTATTTTTGTTTATAAGGCCGGAAGTTGAGTTCCCAGAGTCCCCTGACAGATTAAATATAAATGGTTCAAACTGTCATGTCTTTTCAATGGCTGGTACAAACTAAGTGAAATGCTCTTTACTCCTTTGACAAACAAACATGATTGGATCCAGTCATAGCATCACTGATAGCGATATGGTTCATTCTTGCTCCGCCCGCTTTTGGGTTTGTGAGGCTTCAGCCTCCCGCCATTAGTTGGATGCTCTCGTTCTTAATCAGACCTTTTTGCTCAGGGGGAGCTGAGGACTGCGCTGAAGGCCTTGAGGAGGAAGTGGGAGGCCTTCGACCAAGCTAAGCAGGCGTACGAGAAGACCGCAGACCACATAAAGGTAACGGCAGCCATGAGCTCAAAACCCTCCGTCCCATAACCCAAGAGCAGCCCGAGGTAAACAGCCTCCTTTCTGGGTCTCGTTTGCAGTTACAGGCCCAGCAGACAGAGAAGCGGATCAAGGATGAGTTTGAGAAGCTCCACCATTTCCTGAGAGCGGAGGAGGCGGTCAGGCTGACCGCGCTGAAGGAGGAGGAGGAGGAAAAGAGCCAGGTCATGAGGGCGAAGATTGAGGAGATCGGGAAAAGCATGGCGTACCTCTCTGACACTATCAGAGCCATCGAGGAGGAGATGAAGGTTGAGGATATATCGCTCTTACATGTAAGTACATTATTTTTGTATTATTTTTCTCATTTCGTTAATATTTCCTCTGTTAATGTGTATTATGATATGAAATTATGTTGTGTTTTTTCAATGAATGGTCACTGACCTGCGTTGTCACCGTTTGTGATATGGTGGTTTGTTGTATTTCAAAAGAGTAACTCACTGAACTCACTTCATTCACGTTACATTCCCTAAAGCTGAATAAAGTGTTCTCACAAACAAAAAATCTAAAGCTAAGACTGCTCTTTTTGTTTTTCAGAAATTTAGGACCACAATGAGAAGGTATGTGAGCTCCTATCTGGCTTTATTCAATGAGTTATGTTTAAACTGTGGCTATAGTTCACCTTACCATCTGTGCGTTGTGTTAGCACCAAGCCCACGCTGCGGGACCCAGAGATGATCTCGTCAGTGCTGATCAGGGTGGCTTCATACGTGGGATCTCTGAGGTACGAGGTGTGGGCGAAGATGCTGAAGATGGTGGAATACAGTGAGTATGGGGGGGTCTACACTTCTACACCAAACCCATGTGACAGCGTGCCACTCAGTTATCCTTCACAGATGTCCTCTAAAGCACCGCCACCGCACGGATTATTCAGGGGCCGTACACCTTTTAAAACGGATTTGCAGCTCTCTCCTCTTTGCAGCCTTTACGGGGTGGAAAGCGGGCCGAGGGGTTCACCATTGCAGGTGAACTGCATGAAAGACTTAGCTCAGGTCTGTGCTTCAGTGCAGGCTGATTCACAGCTGGGCTGCTACAGGGTGTTTTTCTGATCCAGGCTGGTCCTGCTTTCTGCCGAAATTGCATTTTCTGTGGTGAAGAGAAAACCGTGGAGTCTTTATTTGTCCAAGACTGGGTTCACTGTTTTGATTTCTGCCAAATGTACTTTGACCACAGGGGCATTGGTCTGAAGAGCAGTTGTTTATTTACTGCATGAAGCACTTATTAGCTTTGAAACCTAATGTGCAGCTGGTGAATTTTGTGTTGGGCCGAGCTAAATTAGCCTTGTGGGTAACACAGAGCAGAATAGGCCCAACAGACACTGTAATTTAGCTGCAGTTTGTGATGGGGTCTAGGATAAGGCTGGAGTTTGAGTAGTATCTGTTGATTTGTGATTTCCCTGAGCGGACTCAGTTGAGCAGACTTTGTGAGCAGTAGATTAGAGTAATTTAGAGCTGAGGACTTTGAGTGTGAATCATTTTTGTTGATGTTTTTTGTGTGTTTTTTTTTGCATGTGACTGGTTTTTAGTTTTTGATTGTTTGAAGGGTGACTGTAAAAGTGTTGGGGACTGTTTATTTAATGAAAGCAGGTTTCAAAAGTCAAGCATCTCTCTCTGTCTCTCTCTATCTGTCCTGCTCCTTTTCTCACTCCCTTCTCTCCTTCAGCTCCTGTGATTCTGGACCCCAACACCGCCGCCCCATGGCTGGTACTGTCCGAAGGCCTGACCAGCGTCTCGGACAGCGAGGAGAGGCAGCAGCTCCCGGACAACCCGGAGCGATTTGACCCGGATACGGCCGTGCTCGGCGCCAAGGGCTTCAGCTCCGGGACGCACTGGTGGGATGTGGAGGTCGGGGACAACACTGCCTGGGTCCTGGGCGTGGCCAAAGAGTCCGTCCAGAGGAAGGAGAAGATCCCCTCCGTCCTGAAGAACGGATACCTGTCCATATACTATTACCACAAGATGTACTTCGCCGGCACGTCCCCTCTGACCCGCTTGAGCCTGAAGAAGAAACCGCAGAGGATCAGGGTGATGGTGGACTGCGACCGGAGCAAAGTGACCTTCACTGACCCGTCTGACCGCACCCACATCTACACCTTCAAGCACACCTTCACCGAGACTGTGTTCCCATACTTCTGGGTAGGCTGTAAAGAATGCCCGCTGAAGATACTGCCTGTGGAGCTGTCAATCACTCAAACTCATCCCAACTAAGAACAGAGAACCGCCGGCCTTATTCACACCATCGCCCTTATCTCAAAGCGTCTCCCTGGTGAATGTACCTTTCGTTTCCAGATCAGCACTGTGCTGTGCTTCTTAAAGCTTAACGAATGTAGTCAGCTAAATTGTGTGACTTGAGTCATTGTCTCAGCTCCTTATGTACTCCTGCTGACGATTTAACACTGATAACAAAAACAGTGTGCTGCTGAGCACAAGGTACACGCCCTTGTAATTCAATCATGACTGATGTCAATAAATCTTGTGTGATTAATTGCATAATAATTTGTTTTGTATCTTTCCTGGTGCTACAGATTGTTGCATGCTTCCAAGTGAGTGATGCGTTATTGCTTTTAACCTAGGAAGGGGGAGTACGATGCAGAAGACCACTGGAACACACAGGCGTTTCCAGGTGGCCGTACCAGGCTGTGTCGGCAGAAGACCACTGGAACACACAGGCGTTTCCAGGTGGCCGTACCAGGCTGTGTCGGCAGAAGACCACTGGAACACACAGGCGTTTCCAGGTGGCCGTACCAGGCTGTGTCGGCAGAAGACCACTGGAACACACAGGCGTTTCCAGGTGGCCGTACCAGGCTGTGTCGGCAGAAGACCACTGGAACACACAGGCGTTTCCAGGTGGCCGTACCAGGCTGTGTCGGCAGAAGACCACTGGAACACACAGGCGTTTCCAGGTGGCCGTACCAGGCTGTGTCAGCAGAAGACCACTGGAACACACAGGCGTTTCCAGGTGGCCGTACCAGGCTGTGTCAGCAGAAGACCACTGGAACACACAGGCGTTTCCAGGTGGCCGTACCAGGCTGTGTCGGCAGAAGACCACTGGAACACACAGGCGTTTCCAGGTGGCCGTACCAGGCTGTGTCAGCAGAAGACCACTGGAACACACAGGCGTTTCCAGGTGGCCGTACCAGGCTGTGTCGGGCTGTCATTACTTTCTGCTCTGTCTATTGTGGAAGGGGGTGGGGATGTAAAAGATTCAAAAAGTCAATTATCAAAGGACAGGAGAACTATCTAATTGGGCTCAAGCGGACTTTGTAAGAAATGTTATAATAACATCTGCAGTGTTCCGCAATTTTCACTATTCTGATTTTATGCCTTATTTATTTGCCATAATTTTTTACAAATTTAACAACGGGTGGATCTATTAACATTAAAAACTTCTTTTTGAACAGCAAAGTCAGCAGCAGTACACAAAGTCTCTGACAGTGTAACATTATATTACACAGTATAACCCAACTCAAATTCAAATAAAAGAAGTCTGGTGACACAGTGGAAAATTTAGGATGTGCTACTTTAAAACAATTAGGGGAAGATGATCAAGAGTCCAGTACAAACAAATTCAGGTCAAATCACTGACCAGCAGCAATGGAGTCTGCCTCCATTCCTTTCAAACCTAACCTGATCTCATTTAGTGAAACTGACCCTTAAAATGTCATGTCTTTCTGTAAGGTATTCCAAGCAGAAAGGGACAAATGCATAAAAGCCATTTTGCCCTTGTCTGTACAGACTCTAGAAAGCGTCAACAGCAGCGTGTGTAGAGATGATAAATAATCATGGCCTCTGTATTTCTATGCAATTTGAATACATGAATAAGATGGAAGCTGTGCTAAAATGGCCTCACAAACATGTTTATGGACAAAACAGGCCGGTCTTCCCAAGTTCACTAAGTACTGTGGGGGAGGATTTTACAGACAGTGAAGAATCATGAGGCGCCTCGGAAACAGTTTCCAGGGAACCCATCATGCAGTGTATTTTGGAGCATTATGTCAGCAGGTACATGCAGGAATTCCCGTCAGTCCAGTACCTGCAGAAACACTGGAGACACCAATCTGCTTCTGGCCTTTGTAATCACACACTGATAATATCATTGTAGAAATGTTGGTGATTGATTCTGCTTGTGTTTGTCATGTCAGCACCAGATACAAATCACCTCTGATTTCCCTGCTATAGGTGTCAGACTAAACACATATTGTGCGCTAAAATTCTGTCAGTAGCGTAGGTCCTGGTACAGCAAAGAGCCCTAATGGAGATTAAACAGATAATGTTTTGAATCTGCTCAATAATTTACAGCAAAATAATGGCAATAATGGCTACAAGGCAATTGTTCTCAGTTCCAGAGAATACTGAACCAACCTACTGTAACAGGTCAAGAAAATTGAAGTTTACTATCATCATCTAACGTGAAAATGCGCTGTCCATACCATACAGAATTTGACAGAAACATGAGTTACCTGTCTCTGTAACTGAACCACATGGTCCCCTCTAAGCGTTCTGTCCTCTCACCTTTTCAGGCAGCTTTAAAGTGTGATAACTAACATGAATAATCTGCTGTTTTTGGCTGTATTGGTTTCAGTAGCACTTCAAAATGTGACATCCTTCATACATTATATGTGCTGAAAACAGCGCCAAGGTTTATGATGGTGAGTCAGTTGTTTTGCTGTTAAGCACAGGTCTTCAAGGAACTTTACTGGAACAAAATAAATAAATAAAGTCACAAACGACGATTACAGGATTCAAACAGTTCAGCTGATATTTGAATGGGTGAGGTCGGCCATGTTGTTTCAGCTTTTACGTTGTCCTTCTATGATTTAGTTGGACCTTTTACCAAGACATAGTTCATAAAACGAACATAATCGAACTGTTGGCTATAGGAGTTTTGACCATTTGTTTTCTATAGCGCCACTTATTAACGAATTGACACCAAATTTTGTAGGCTTCAGCTATTTGGACTACAGATGCAAAGTTTTAGGTTATGTGATGATTGGACGTTGCATTCAGAAGTTGTAGCTCGTCATATCAACAGAGGCCACGCCCACAAATTTCACTGGCTTACTGCGGCCACATCGTTTAATGTAGCAACTTTCTTTAGACTTCATACTTTATACTGCAAATCGGTCGCACCGTCTAGGAGGAGATAGATTCTAGGGTTTTACAAAAACATTAAGAGATGGCGGAAAATCCAATATGGCGCATCGTTTTGGTTCTAAGGGCTTTTTTTTTTCTTTACTTTTTTTTTTTTTTTTTTTTCTCATCAGGAGCCAGGGAATCGGGGAAAAATTGGATTTTACCCCAAACGGTTCGAGAGTTATAGCCCAAAACGCATTGTGGCTGTCTATAGTGCCACCATCTGGCCAATCGGAGAAATGTTTGTTACCTGAGTAGTGGATGAAAATAGGAACCTATCTACTAAGTTTGGTAGCTGTAGCTTTTAAAGCTTTTGCTGTGCAAACACGTTTAGGGGAGAAATATAATACTAATACAAAAAAATCTGAACAAATACAATAGGATTTCAGTAGCTCCGCTGCTTGAACCTCTAAGTAGGGCACCGCATTTATGAAAGTGCCCGTATTCCCCCCTCAGTGGTAAAGCGAAGAACTGCAGCCTACAGTAACTGGAAAGTGCGGAATTGTAACTTCCCTGTTGTGACGCGTTCTGTGAGGAGAATCGAAACAAAACGAAATGCAGCGACATTCACGTAAATGGTACCTGAATCGTTCATGTATAGACTACTGAGGTATATGTGAGGATAGAAATACTGCAAGCAAATGTGTCGCGTTGAGTTTTGGATGCAGCTAATACTTAAGATTTGAAAGTAAAACACGTTGTTGATTTTGAAGACAGCCCGGTAAGACACCTCTAACTTAAAACAATAGAAAACAAAATAAAATTAATGTCCAATAATGAAAATAAAACTACGGTGTACGGATATTAGTAAACGCGTCGTTAAATTTGAGATGCGTTTGTAAATCCGGAGCAGCAAAAATTGTGATCCTGTGTTTGACTCTGACGTGACGTGTTTATATAAACTATATTTTATATAAACTGTGTTACAAAATAACCTGTATTGTAGTTGTGATCATGTAGTGTGTAGTTTTATGATCATTCGTTTATGAGTGTAGCTGCACTGTTTTGGTCCGTATATGTTGCGCATTTCAGTTCACTGAATTTTCTCTGTCAGTGTATTTGTATGCCAGTCGTGTGTAAAGTGGCTTGATCACAAAGATCTGTCTGATATACAACAAAACGTTATTGCAACTTTATGTAACATTGCACTAAGGTGAAGTGATTCATCGTTACTGTGTTACTTGTTTTGGTTTATGTCTGTGGGTCCCTGTTTCGATTCTGGAGGACCTCAGTGTTCTCTGGCTTTTGTTTATACGATTTCTTAGTAAATTAATATTGTTAAATATATGTTAGGCTTGTTAAACGGTTTTTTCTAAACATGGTTTAAATCATTGCAGGTTTGTCTTAATACAAAATGTCCTACAAAATTGCTTAATGTCCGTGGAATAGTAGTTATTTCATTTGTCAGTAGACGTTCAGTAATAAAATCTATCGCAGTTATTTGCCACAACACGTGGTTATAACATGATTACAGTGAAAAAAACATCATTTTATTTGACTGTTTCAAAAGCCTTGGAATGTGAATATGGGATGTTTTTCTTTATCATATGCTTAGCAATTTCACACGAGATGACTGGTATTTCTCAACAGTCAAAGCAGCTTTTTTTAATAATCATTGTATATCGTTTTGTACATCAGAGTTTTCATTTCCATAGTGCACACTTACAAATTCGCGGACATTACTTTTCAATAAAAAAAAATTGGACTTGCATTGATCCTTAACGGTTTGATCCTAGCGCAAATTATTCCCGAACATTTTTCCTGTTTGGGGAATATGGGGGAATTACGTTCTTCATGTTAAAAACTTTCGATTTCCCGTTTGTGGTGTTGGTGAGTCAGATACCCCACTGCCTGTACTGTAAGTACAAACTATCTAACACCTTCAGTCGTTCGCTTTCATTTATCGAGTGGTTATTGCAATCCTCTAGTTCCAATATGCAGCCCAGCTCAGTTTTGTAGAATTGGAAGAAGTTATTGTATAATATGGAGATAGACAGCAACACAGGCATATGAAAGTAATAAAATGTCCGTTAAACAATTAAAAGATACCTGATATATCTCTTGATTATTGTTGACATTTTCTGTAATTTAAGTAGCCTGTTTAGTGATTTATTGTAATCTTCACTTTTAACCAAAGAAAGCTAAGATTTGCATGTCACCCTGTCGCTGAAGGAGCAGAAAGATGGCGGAGCTTCTGCCCAGTGAGGTGCCGCTGAAGAAGAGGAAGGTCGAGGCTGCAGCTGCAGGTCTGGGGGGTCCCTGCAGTCAGGAACCAGCCAGCCTGCTGAGCCCCTCTGCGTTGCTGCTGCAGATCCCCCCCTGCACCAACACCAGTCTGCCCGTGTGGGAGCATATGCGCGCTGCCCAGGTGGAGGCGCTGTGGAGCGTGACTCCATATGGCATCACTGTCCAGATGACTCCTCTCACCTCCCAGAAAACCCAGGGGAAGACCCATTCTTCTTCACAGCCTGCAGTTCTCCTCAAAACCCAGCCTTCAGCCCAATCTGTGGCTGTGACCCAGCCTTCAGCCCAACCTATGCCTGTGACCCAGCCTTCAGCCCAACCTGTGCCTGTGACCCAGCCTTCAGCCCAACCTGTGCCTGTGACCCAGCCTTCAGCCCAACCTGTGCCTGTTACCCAGCCTTCAGCCCAACCTGTGCCTGTCAGCCAGCCCTCAGCCAAACCTGTGCTTGTCAGCCAGCCCTCAGCCAAACCTGTGCCTGTCAGCCAGCCCTCAGCCAAACCTGTGCCTGTCAGCCAGCCCTCAGCCCAACCTGTGCCTGTCAGCCAGACCTCAGCCCAACCTGTGCCTGTTAGCCAGCCCTCAACCCAACCTGTGCTTGCAACCCAGCCTTCAGGTCTGCAGACAAGTCTGTCTGTTTCCAGTTTTCAGCCTTTGTCTCAGCCGAACCCTTGGGTTCCTGTCATACAGAGCGCTCCCAGTGCACAGAACCTAGCCCATCTCTACAGTTTTAACCAGCTGCCCCAACTTTCATTCCAGACTCAGACTCCCAGCGTGACCCAGGCCCTTTCTACAACCCTGCGTCAGTCTCGCCGCCAGACTGTGCTTGCACAATGTCAGATACTCCAGAGTCAACTGAACAAGCTGAAATCCCACATGCCTCAACCACGCCCCCAGCATCAGGGCCACCCCCAGCCTTTGCCCCACCCCCAGCCTCTGGCCTTCCCCCAGCCTCCCCAGCCTTTGCCCCTCCCCCAGCCTCAGCCCCACCCCCAGGCTCCGCCCGCCTCCCAGATTCAGCCACTCCCACAGCTGCAGCCCCGCCCACAACCAGCCCCATTAGGTGTCAGACATGAAGGCGCTCAAGATCTCCCCTCCAAGTTTGTCAAGCTAGCAGCCAAGACATTTTACACCAAGTCCTCCAAACGCATCCATATCTGCGAGAATTTCCTCACCGGCTGCTGTCAATTCAAGTTAACATGCAAGATGCACCACACGCCCTACCCTTTCCACTGGCAGCTGAGGTGCTCTGACACTCACCAGTGGGTCAACGTCTCCCTCTCTGCCCAAGTCACACTGGAGAAGCTCTACTGTGACGTAGCCCGGGAGACCATTAAGCTTCAGGACAGCTGGGAGCAGGCAGGGTCAGGATGTTTTTTTTTAAACTACAGATTTCTACAGAATGAGAATTTACAGTTTGAGTTAACAGTTAACAGTTTATGACTTAGACCAGAGTTGAAGATGTTGAAATGTTACAGAATAGTCTTGGTGAAAGCCTTAAGAATGAAATTCTGTTTAATTCAGCATCTGTACCCAATAACTTAACATGAAAACATGTATCCCTCAGGACAGACGTGTTCACCCTCAACTTCCATACCATGAGGTTGATGAACTCTGATAAGTATGATAAAGTCAGGAGACTGTCCACCAGCAGTGACACAGAAAGGAACCCCTTCCTCTCCACAGAGTGGAACTTCTACTGGTGGAACAACTCCAGCTGGGAAAAGTATGAAACTGTAAGCAGCTCCTCAACATTTTTTAACCTTTAAATATGTAGCTCAAAATGTAGGTAAATACACGTCATATTTGTCCAGACCTATTGGTGCAATCTAGTTACTCTGTGGAAAGCTGTCCTCCCTTAGCACTAGGGTATAACAAGTTAGCCACAATCTTGACCCCACTACACCAAGAAAAGGACAAAAGGCATTTGTGCTTTGGTTTGGACAGTGGCTAATCTGAGCTAGTTCTGACTGTGGTTGCTTACAGGAATTGTCCAAGGGGCTTCTGGGAGCAATGGAGGCAGGGGAGAGCTGGTGCAGGTTCCACATCGGGAAACAGATGTACGAAGTGGACTTCAGCGGTATGACCCAGAGGAACGTCACCACTGGGTTCATACGCAGAGTACGACGGAGACCCACCTTCCGCTCACCCTTTTCCCTCAAATCAAACCTGAAGTATGAGATAATTGCATGCTGTGTGTCTTTATTGTTTCAGCATTAACTGGTCTATTTATGTATGCCTTTCAGTTGTGTGATTATGGTTGAGACATAAGCTCATAAGTTCAGTTATCCAAATCACTGTAAGATTACTGCATTAGGGGGTACAAGATAGTCAGTGATCATTAAGTCACTTTTATTGACTGTTGTTTCCTGCATAATCTTTTCTTGCTCCTTAGGACAGTGGTCCTGGTTGACACTTCCACTCCTGTTAGTCAGGATCTTTCCAGCCTCAATGTGGACCCTCTGCAGGAGTTCAGTAGCTGGTACCCTCCTGTGTGGACTCTAACCCCAGACCAGGGCTATAGCCTGGTGGAGGTACCACCCAACACTAAGGCCTACCAGAGTATCCACAGCATGTTCCACCAAACCATGTCTGAAAACAAGGTAGAGATCATCAGCGTACTGCAGGTCCAGAACGTCTTCCAGTGGGACAAGTATCAGAGGTGAGGGGAATAATCTTGGTTTCCAAGGCCTCGACTTTAGATGGTGCCTATTGATATTCTGGCTATCAAACTGTCTTGGTTGAGTTTGCAGACCGTTTATTGAGATGTACCTCATTTCTCTGTGCTGCAGACAGAAGCAGCACATGCAGAGCCTCAGTCCAGACCAGGCTGGGTCTCTGGAGAGACACCTGTTCCATGGGACCACTGAGGATTCTGCTAAGGAGATCTGCCAGAACAACTTTGACCCGCGGGTGTCGGGGAAGAATGGGGTGGCGTACGGGCGGGGGAGCTACTTCGCCCGTGATGCTTCATACTCCTTTAAGTATGCAGCTTCGTCATGCCAAGAGAGCTGCCAGCACATGTTCCTTGCCAAGGTGCTGGTGGGGAACATGACCGTGGGGAACTCCTCCTACACCCGCCCACCCCCTCTTGACCCCTCCAATTCAGGCTATGAGCTGTACGACACCTGTGTGAACCAGATCCCCAATCCTTCCATCTTTGTGGTGTTTGACAGCTGCCAGTGTTACCCCTACTTCCTGATCAGATACAAAGTGGTGCCTGACATTGTCAATGTCTGCAAATGACATGCTATTTTATAAGGACTTTCAGACACATCGCTCTGCCAGATTAGTTCTGAAGGCCTATACATACCCTTTGTGGTGTCCCTTATGTTATCTCATTTAGCGTGATGTTAAGATTGTGTATTTTGTGGCTAGTTGGGTCAGTGCATTAAGCAGAGGACTGGTAACATGGAGATTGTGATTTTGTATGTGTGATTGAGCTATCCTGCCATTTTCCCATATCACTAATCAGCTCTGGAACTCTCCTATTGACGACCAGCGGAGGGCAGGACGCTTTAATTTACATAAGGAGCTGCAGTTTGGCAACGAAAATTAGACGGGCCAAAGTGAAGGGCGCAATCATTGTTACTGACTCCTAAACAAAAAGAGCATTTATGAACAGAGAACACAGAAGGCTAATGCTAATGAGGATACACCAGAATGTATGTTGTTCCGTTTTGTACTATAACAATACATTGATACACTGTGCCAAAGACTGATACAGTCAGGGAACCTCATTTTTCAGCACTGGTATTACCACTGGCTCAGTATCGAAAGAGTGATCTATGTAAGCAGTAAATAACAGGCTGTGGAGTTGTATGCAAATAAACCAATGGTGTGGTGCTGTGATGTGGTTCTGGAGAAAAGCTGAAGAACCATTAACCACTTAGGTAAGAGGTTTAGGTACATACACACAGGGTGTGATTTACTCTGCATATATATCTGCCAATCAAAATTTAACGCTCAGATACATACATTTATATACAATTGTTATAACACTTTTTTGTTTCTGTTAACTTGTCAATTTTATTATTATTATTATTTTAATTCAGTGGTGTACATAATGTTTATTTGCAAGTATATGTAAGTTGTGCCATACTGTTTCTCCTTGTAGCTGGTCAAAAAATAATAAACACCTTCTTTTCAAACTGAATCAAGTATTTTGCATTGCTGTAAAGTAAAACATAAAGTTTTGTTTGTATAATTATATGCCTGGCAAATGAGATTTTAATAAATTTAAGGGATATGGTACCATATCTGGGTATTGTAACAAATAGCTATTCCTAAACTATTACATATACACGTTTTGGAGTGTGCAGCATTGTCTCTCTTCAGGGAGTGGAATGTGCCTCATGCCATCCAATCACAAGTGATTTTACTGAAGTGTCAATTCTGTGTCTGGCATGGGAAACAGTCTGAGTTTGTGTGTCAGCAGTACAAGTGTGGCGTGAATGGATGACTTGCGGGAAGGAAGCAATTTCTCAAAAATACTCACGTAGTTTGTGAGTAGGCGTTGAAATGATACTACCCACTAGTGGCAGATGGTTTGTGGTAGGCAAGGTAAAGATTTTAACGTTTAGCTGAATTAAAAGCATAACTTTTGGTGCCAGCAAAACCAAACGCATTGCCCAGTCCGTGTGGTTCCAGTTGGCCAGCTCAGTGCTATGTGGTGTTGTGGACTGGAAAGCTTGTCACACATGGTTCGACATGCCATGGTGATTAAATGTCATTTAGCTGTGAGACTTCATATCATGTACAGGAAATAAACTCTGGTACTAGTGTGTGTGTGTGTGTGTGTGTGTGTGTGTGTGTGTGTGTGTGTGTGTGTGTGCGTGCGCTAACCACGGAGACCGCACAGCTCCAGAGGAATAACTTTTAGATAGCTTTTAGAGAGGGAGGGGAATCTCCGACACCACAATGAGATCCGGCACATTTAGACCATTTACACTGTACACATCTGCTTAGTAAGGCAGTGCTTTTAAGCGTTTTTAACTCACATGAGTTTTCAGGGAACACGAATTTGTTTGCTAGGAACATTCCTCTCGCCCTAATTCCGCCTTATTGTACATAATGTAGATAAGTGCACTACGAAGAAAACTATCCATTATTTTACGAAATTACGATTGGTTTTGAAAGCAATAACGAAGAAAGTTGGTTAGATTTCACATTTACCAGAAAATACACTTTCCTTTTTACTCCGTTTGTAAACAGAAAGTAAAACTATGCACTGACGTAGGAATTATCATTAAAAAAAAAGTCGGAAGCAGAAGGGTGCATCAGGTAAGATGGGCAGACAAATCTCGCTAAACGCTGGATAAAATTTTTGGATTAAGGAATAGGCGTGGATGAATGAGTTTTTATGTGTTTTATGTTTCACAGACAAGTAATCCAGGGACAGGGTGTTCTCTGTTGTTCTTAAAATGTTTACATGGGGCCGGATATTCTCTTTGCTGTGCAGGCTGTGTGACTCGATCTCACACTGTCACCGGTGCTAAAATTCCCCTACTGCTCTGCACGATGCATTGTTATAATAAACAAAAATGTCAAATAAATTATGCTTGTCACGGAAAGTGGGAAATGAGTGCAAATGGCTAGCTCTGTGTACAGTGGGCCACCATTTTACCCTTCCTTTTTCCTAAATATACTACTGTCGTTATTAAATTGGAAAGCGGTCAACATGCATTTACACTTGCATATAAACTTTTTTTTTATTTACAAGATAGTATTCCATTGTAGTGATAACTAGATTTGTTTAGCTCCGAGCTTTCGATATACTTTTACTCAAGTAACTGCATATGTGTTGGTTAGTTTTCGGAGATTGCGGGATTTTTGCGTCAGCAGTCCGGAGTTTGAGGGAATTTCCCGGTAGATGCACCGAGGAGCCATCCGGGGCTTAATTCACCGAACAGTAAATTCTTATACTGGATATACTTGAGCCACATTGTCTATTGGTAGACACAGGTAAGATGGTAATTACATTTTAAAAGCTTGTGTTGTTGATTTATATGTATAAACCTGTGTCAATCCCTGGTTTAACTCGAGAGAGAGAGAGGAAACGAAGGACAACAAAGAATTAGTCATTTCACTCGGTTGCACAAGATGAAGCCGTGATTTTGTTTGTGATGTCAGAATTAAAAAATATTCTCATCATAATTTCAGACTCTAGTTGGAGTCAATTTTTTAATACACAGAAACATCTGTATTTATCAATGAATGCTGCCTAGTTAGAAGTGTGTTCTGCAGAAATATCACAGCTGCTTCTTTGCTAATAACTTTTTTTAACTTAATTCCTCTTTTATTGAAATTCTTTTCCTCCACATCTGTACCTTTTTTATTTTTGTGATCTATGCTGTGGTGTATTTTTATTTCACAAATAACCATTGAAAAGTGTTTCGGCCGACTCGTATTAATGTCCCATTTGCCCCTTATTCTCTGCTCCTGAAGATGAAGATGGCGGAGCTTCTGCCCAGTGAGGTGCCGCTGAAGAAGAGGAAGGTCGAGGCTGCAGCTGCAGGTCTGGGGGGTCCCTGCAGTCAGGAACCAGCCAGCCTGCTGAGCCCCTCTGCGTTGCTGCTGCAGATCCCCCCCTGCACTAACACCAGCCTGCCCGTGTGGGAGCATATGCGCGCTGCCCAGGTGGAGGCGCTGTGGAGCGTGACTCCATACGGCATCACGGTCCAAATTACCCCCCTCACCTCCCAGAAAACAGGGAGCAAGGCAGTGTCTGTAACCCGGTCTTTGTCCCTACCGGTACCAGCTTCCCAGAATTCAAGTCTGTCTGACTCAGTACAACTGCTCTTCCCCAGTGTTCAGTCCCAGGATGGTTCCCTGACACAGTCTTGGAAATTACATGATCTTCACACATCTGTCCTACCTCGTTCTCAGCCCACACTTACATCCCAGACTCAGACTCTCGGCTTGACGCCGCCTGTGACTACGGTCCCCCCCCAGCCCGTAGCCCAGCCCCCACTTTCCGACCTGCTGTTCCAGCCAGCGCCCAAAGCAGAGTGGGTGCAGCAGGCTTGCTTCTACACCAGGCCATCCGAGGACATTAGCATCTGTGACCGCTTTCTGTTGGGGTGCTGCCAGAATGGGTTCGAATGCAAGCTGCACCACACCCCCTACCCTTTCCACTGGCAGCTGAGACGGCGGGACACTCACCAGTGGGTCAGCACCTCCCACGCGGCCCAGGTCAAACTGGAGAAGCTGTACTGTGACATAGACAGAGACTCCATACAGCTGCAGCACATGTGGGTACCCGATGCATGCTGCAGACTTTCAGCTCACTGTCCTGATTTAAACACGGCAAAGTGTTATTTTACATGCTCAATGTAATTGTGTTTTTCTGTGCATTTCTGTTTGCTGCATGGAGCATATAAACATGACCCACTGTGGGAGGGTAATGAAGATGTTGCTTGGATGATTATATCTATGGGAAGCAGGTAGTTTCATTCATTCGGTTGTTCCCTGTAACAGGAGCCACAGTCAATGTTTCACAATAATGGTGACTAAAGAGGAATGTTTTCTGTTTGTGCTTCATTTTATTGCCAAAGTCTGAAGCAATCCAGCAGTCTGAACTTTGATCTAACAGCATTGTCACAGTTTTCATTACAGTCACCTGGGCCTAACGGTGTGCAAGGTGCTGCATGTTGTGGCTCTGTCGAGTTTCATGGTCTCCTTGGTGTGAAAACCTCAGTGCAATCGGTTCTGTGCTGCTCCATGTGCTTCAGATGTCACACCATGTTTTGTGTTTCTCATGTTCTACACATTTGTGGAGTGTTATTCTATTTTAACTTGCTACTCAATCACTAATTACCAAGTCACATAATACTTTTCTGAGAATGTACGATGAACCCCTATGGCTTGGACAGCACTAGCTGCCAGGGAAGGGTGTGCTTAAGTTTAGTTGCTTAGGTCAGTATTGTTACCATCTCTTAGCAACTTGACAGGTTCCTTGGAATTGCTAGTTGCTACAAACTAACTGTTATCAGTATTCAGTGAGAGAATAACAATGGAATAACCCTGGTGCAACTTATGAAGTATCACAGTATTTTGAAGTATGTAGATAAGTCTATGTAACAGTGATTTAAATGGGACAGTTGGCTATTCCAAAGCTGTGGTGAAAAGTAAAACAGAAGAAGTGATGTTAAGACAATGTCTAACTAAAGACCCAGAGTGAGCTCAGCCTTTGGCCATGTTTTTGAAGTTCCCTGATGGGAATCACAGTAAACGTCAGTCAGTTAATCCCTCACCTCCATATCGAGTCAAAGTGTATGTTTGTGTTTTACTTTCCAGGGAAGCTCATTTCACCCTCCATTTTGACACCATGTCAGTACCAAATTCAGAGAAGTATGACATAGCCAGGAGGCTGTCCAACAGCAGTGACCCCGAGAGGAACCGCAACTTTCCCACACAGTGGATCACCTATTGGTGGAATGATTACCAGTGGGAAAAGTACAAACAGGTAAGAACCTTAAAACATTTGGAAATCTCATTCAAGTGGAGTGGTTTGATGTTAGGTTGTGAATTTGTCTAATGGAGGTGTGGGCAAAATTTTATCCATGATGGTGTGAAAATAATAACTACAGAAATTTTTGGGTTGCAATGATTATTATGTCTGGGAGGGGGGGGGGGTTACTTTTGCACACAAGGGCAATGGGCATTGCGTATCTTTCATTTATTAATAAATGATACCTGTAGGAAAACTGTTTTTGGCAATGTGCTCATTCAGGTTCAAATTTATCTCATAACAGATTTTGGTTGACAGTGGTAACACATTTTCGAGTGTTGAAAATATGCAGAATTGCAGAAAATGAAGCAAACACTTTTTGGCAGTCCTGTTTTGAGCAGAACTGAGACACAAACCTATTTTATTACATGTTGAGGTGAGGCTTTCAGGATCATGAGGGCCTGATGGAACTGTTCTGCCTTCAGGATCCTTTCTTGAATGTGAAGGCAGGGGAGAGCAGCTGTCAGCTCCACATCGGGAGGCAGGTGTATGAAGTGGACTTCAACAGTATGACCCAGAGGAACGTCACCACTGGGTTCATACGCAGAGTACGAAGGAGACCCACCTTCCGCTCGCCTGTTTCCCTCAAGTCACACCTGAAGTATGAGTTAATGTGTTCCATTTACTCAGTTACTTTACTTGCTAATTATATTTGCAAGGTTATAATGCAAGTTTCAAAACATTTTTTCAGTATAAAAATCAGAGCTAAAAACAATTTTTTTCTGAGATTGAAACTAAAGTGATTAAACAATCATTTATTAGTTTATTATCTCACTAAACACTAAATTATTTACAATTACTGCATTATTGCTAAATATAAAAAGTAAATGGATGAAATCAATCATAACCCCTCTGCTAATCATCACTGGAGAAGAGGACATGCTTTTCTAAAATAGTACTTTAACCATAAATGTCTATTTGGTTACTTCTTGTAATGATAGCCATAAGCAGCACAACCAGTGTGGTCATGAGAATAGTATTTACTTTCTCCATGATATTTCTCTGTTTTTAGGACAGTCGTCCTAGGAGACGCCTCCCAATGTTTTGGCCAGGATCTTTCCAGCCTCAATGTGGACCCTCTGCAGGAGTTCAGTAGCTGGTACCCTCCTGTGTGGACTCTAACCCCAGACCAGGGCTATAGCCTGGTGGAGGTACCACCCAACACTAAGGCCTACCAGAGTATCCACAGCATGTTCCACCAAACCATGTCTGAAAACAAGGTAGAGATCATCAGTATACAGCAGGTCCAGAACGTCTTCCTGTGGGACAAGTATCAGAGGTGAGGGGAGTAATCTTGGTTTCCAAGGTTAAAGCCTTCGACTTAAGATGTTGCCTATTGATATTCTGGCTGTCAAAGTGTCTTGGTTGAGTTTGCAGACAGTTAATTGAGATGTACCTCATTTCTCTGTGCTGCAGACAGAAGCAGCACATGCAGAGCCGCAGTCCAGACCAGGCTGGGTCTCTGGAGAGACACCTGTTCCATGGGACCACTGAGGATTCTGCTAAGGAGATCTGCCAGAACAACTTTGACCCGCGGGTATCGGGGAAGAATGGCGTGGTATATGGTCAGGGTAGCTACTTTGCACGTGATGCCAGTTACTCTGACAAATACGCCCATGTTTCAGGTGACAAGAGTAGCAAGCACATGTTCCTTGCCAAGGTGCTGGTGGGTAAAATGACTGTTGGGAGAACAAAGTTCTGTCGCCCGCCCCGACTCCATCCCAGGAAACCGGGGTTCGAGCTGTTTGACTCCTGTGTGGACTTGAAGAAAGATCCCTCCATCTTTGTGGTGTTCGACAGCTGTCAGTCTTACCCGTACTACCTTATCACGTACGAGGCGGTTTCTGACACTGTCAAAATCTTTGAGTGACGCGTACCCTCCCACGACATTCTGGAACATGGTGTGGACAGATGTGTGTTAGAGTGCTATAAAAGCTTGACTTAGTGGAACTGCGCCGTTCCTGTTTTGGGCAATGCAATAAAGAGTATAAAACCAAAACTGTGAGGAGGGGGCGGTAGTTTGCCAGCCAAGGTTTGGGGGGGGGTGTACAGTGAGAAAGTCATGCTGACCACTTCCCTACAGCACAGCACTGCATTTGTGAAGTGAAATAATTGCAGGGTTCACCAACAGTTGTTGGAATTGTTGTTAGCACTGTAATAAAAAACAGTATTTAATGTAGTACTGTTGTTTTTCATTTTTCAATGTCAACACATACAGAATTTAAGACCAAGGTATGGGCAGAAATTTATATTTCTGCATTAGTATTAATAAATGTAGCACTTGTGTGCAGGTGTGATACATGTATTTAGAATTATTATTGTTTCTAACTTATTCCCAATGTGCTGCAGTTATACATTTCATGATTCAAATACTGTAAAAAAAAACGTAGTTCTTGATATTATTAATGCAATTGTTATTGTTTCTAACCATTGTAATGAATATTATGCTTCATACTTCATTACTACTTAATAAATAGACTTGAACAGTTTGAACATTAATACTAATGCGCATTAGGCATTATCCAATGGTCTCAATCAATCCAAAAGTTGTGACTTTAGACTTTATTCAGTCTGTGAGTTTGGCTGAGAACTACTCTTTCACGTTAACTAAACACCTGGGGAAAAGGATATATACAGAATGCATGGGACTGTGTAATCACTGTGTAGTCAGCTGTAAGCCTGATAAATGGGAGGTTAGCCGGATATTTTGACATTTTCACCAGAACAGGATGTACGCACCTGTAACTTTAAGTAGCATGGGATGTTGTAAGATGACAGTGTGTGCCTTGGTATAAAACATCATCCAAAGAATTGCCTCTCCTACGGGAGAGTCTGACACAGCAGGTCATTTGGAGTACCCCAGTTCGCATTTTTCTATTTCGTCCAGAAGGAAGACCACCAGTGCCGACACCACCGCCAGCAGTCCCTGATGTTCCCTTCCAATGTACCGACCAGACGGTCAATACCCTTCACGTAAATAATAACACGGTAGATAATTCTCCCTGGTCCCAAGCAAAAGGAAATCCCCGCCATAAATATATACTGTTTATAAATAATTCCCGTAGAGTTTATGGTGTAACAGTTTATTCAACATGCTTTCATATAGGCGACACTGCATTTGTTTTTAATAAATTCTACCATACTTACTGCGCCCAAAATTGTGTGTTTTAATGAAATGTCATTGGACCTAATCAATATAGTTTAAGTGAAGTTTTCTCCTCCATTGGAGAGCGGCGAGATCAGTACCAGTTAAAACTCCTGCGCCCTTACGCAACTGAATTTCTTATACATGGTGGGTATGGCCTTTCACGATTACTTTGAGTTACATAAGCTGATTGTTTACTAATTAATACGGTGTTGTATTTTAGTTTTTGTGCTATTCATACATATTGTTGTAAATTGACTGGAGGTGACAAAAACTAATTTGGGCTAATAGAGGTAGCTAGGCGTGCCGACTCGGAAATATCAGTTTTATCGCATCAAAAATAATAAAATAATAAGGAATTTGCATGTAAACAACTCATCAGCTACTTAGTAACCCATGGACGTTGAGATATACTGCATATTTATTTGAAGACCAATGCGTTATCATCTGAAGCTGCGAAAGAGTTACAAGTAGCCGATAGTCCCATTTGCAGAATAAGAATATAGAAATACTTCGGTCGATAATAGAATCACAAAATACAGTGCTCGAGGTCTTTACATGGGGTGCCGAGCTAAAATCGGGCTACGCAATGTTTCCTAGTGTATATCCTGGAAAACGAACATGTAAAAATACACTGTTGAAGGTATCTGTGCACCTTGTTTCGGATAAAGTGATTTGATTTGGTCATTTGAATATATGCAGCATGCTACTTCACCTGGCAACCACGTATATGTTTTTAAACAATCAATTGAAACTCAGTAAACTCAGAAGTATGGTCACATTGTGTTTAATTTCAGAATTTATGTTCATTTAATTTATACATTTCCCCTGCAGCAAAGTGTACTCTGATGGTGTTTCTTACTTTTCCGTAAAGCATCGCTGTACTTAAAAAATGCCATCACACAAATCCTTGTGACGTTGTACTTGTTTGGGATTACACGCCAACACATCTTTTACCATTTCAAGATTTGTTAATCTGCCTCCTGCTTGTTTGCTCTGCTTGCGGAAGGTCCAGTAAGATGGCGGAGCTCCTATCCAGCGAGGTGCCACTAAAGAGAAAGAAGACTGCGAGTCAGTCCTCCAGTCTTGGGGATTCGAGCAAGCAGGGCCCAGTCGGCCTGTTGAGCTCCACAAAACTGCTCCTGCAGATCCCCCCCCAGATAAACCCCGAAATAAGCAGCCTGCCCGTGTGGGAGAATGTCCACGGGGCTGAGGTGGAGGCGCAGTGGTGTGTGACTCCATACTGCATCAATATCCAGATCACCCCCTTCGCCGCCCGGAAGGCCGAGACCAATGCGATGTCTAGAGTCCACCCTCTGCCCCAGACAACCTCCGGAGCAGCGCTCAGCCAGAGTGCCCCGAGAGTGCAGAACACACCCCATTCCTGCAGACTCTTTGGCCCCCCTCCGTCCCGGGATCTTACCCCAGCTGTAGTCCAGCCTCAGCCGTGTCAGGCCTGCTCCACTATCTTCAGTGGGGGGAGACAAGCAGCCGAATCCTATTACTGCCAGTCCTCTGACGACATTCTGATTTGTGACCGCTTCCTCACCGGCCGATGTCGATTGAAGTTGACCTGCAGGCTGCACCACACGCCCTACCCTTTCCACTGGCAGCTGAGGTGCTCTGACACTCACCAGTGGGTCAGCGTTTCCCCCTCCGCCCAGGTCACACTGGAGAAGCTGTACTGTGATCCAGACCAGGAGACCATCTGGCTGTATGACAAGTGGGTACAGAAGCAGTCTGTAACACAGAAGCTTTTTAATAAACCAAAGTTGAGTTCAATAACTTTTGTATTCCTGTATCTGTCCAAAATCATGTTAATTTGCTTCCTCATTCACAAATATTTATCCCACAGGCAAGATAGTTTCACCCTCAAATTTGAAACCATGACAGTAGGATTCTCAAAGAAGTATGATAGAGGCAGGAGGCTGTCTAACAGCAGTGACCCAGTCAGAAACCCCTACTTCCCCGCCGAGTGGAAGATCCACTGGTGGAGCGACTACAAATGGGAGGAGTATAGAAAAGTAAGTAGCTTTCAGATACTTTGTATTTATACCAGTAATACATTGTCTTTAGATTTGTTTTGCAACATTGTATTGCTATTATTATTATTGTAAGATTTTGAGCCCCGATAGTGAATAAATAACTATAGTTCTTGTTATCTTGGCTTTGTTTCCTTGTGTCATGTAACTTACTGCAGGACCTGTCAGAGGAGCTTCTGGAAGCAATGGAGACAAAGAAGAAGCGGTATCAGTTCCACATCGAGAAGCAGATGTACGAAGTGGACTTCAGCAGTATGACCCAGAGGAACGTCACCACTGGGTTCCAACGCAGAGTACGACGGAGACCCACCTTCCGCTCACCCTTTTCCCTCAAATCAAACCTAAAGTATGAGATAATTGCATGCAGTGTTTCTTTGTTGTTTCAACATTAACTGGTCGATTTGTGAATCCATTTCAGTAGTTTGATTGTAAGTCTCTTCAGTTATCGGTTTCTTAAATCACTGCCCTGATGGGGGGGAGGGGGGCATTCATCATTAAGTCACTTTTATTGACTGTTGTTTCCTGCATAATCTTTTCTTGCTCCTTAGGACAGTGGTCCTGGTTGACACTTCCACTCCTGTTAGTCAGGATCTTTCCCGCCTCAATGTGGACCCTCTGCAGGAGTTCAGTAGCTGGTACCCTCCTGTGTGGACTCTAACCCCAGACCAGGGCTATAGCCTGGTGGAGTTACCACCCAACACTAAGGCCTACCAGTGTATCCACAGCATGTTCCACCAAACCATGTCTGAAAACAAGGTAGAGATCATCAGTATACAGCAGGTCCAGAACGTCTTCCAGTGGGACAAGTATCAGAGGTGAGGGGAGTAATCTTGGTTTCCAAGGTTAAAGCCTTTGACTTAAGATGTTGCCTATTGATATGTTGGCTGTCAAAGTGTCTTGGTTGAGTTTGCAGACAGTTAATTGAGATGTACCTCATTTCTCTGTGCTGCAGACAGAAGCAGCACATGCAGAGCCACAGTCCAGACCAGGCTGGGTCTCTGGAGAGACACCTGTTCCATGGGACCACTGAGGATTCTGCTAAGGAGATCTGCCAGAACAACTTCGACCCACGGGTGTCGGGGAAGAATGGGGTGGCGTACGGGCAGGGGAGCTACTTCGCCCGAGATTCGAGCAACTCTCACAGCTACACATTTGCGTTGGCTACAGGGGAACGCCGCATGTTCCTTGCCAAGGTGCTGGTGGGTAAGATGGCTACCGGGATGAGCAAGCATCGTCGTCCTCCTCTGCTCAACACCCAAAAGCCTGGGTTTCAGCGGTATGACAGCTGTACAGATTTCCCTCATAGTCCTACTACCTTTGTGGTGTTTGACAGCTGCCAGTGCTATCCCTACTACCTCATCACATACAAAGAGGTGTCTAACAGGGTCACAGTCTTTTGAGCAAGAAATCCCCACAAAGACATGCTGAAACTGTGTTTACCCTCCTTTTCTGTCCTTTGTCTAATTTGTTCAGCTTGGAGTTGTACAGAAAGTAAGTTTGACTTAGGGGTGGGTTTCAAGCATTTCATCAATAACACCCAATAAGGACACTTCACTGGGTGATGTATTATGTGGGATACACTGCTGTCTACAGGAAAATCTTGGGCCATGACACCCAGGACAGGTGAAGACACCATGTTACAGTTAAGTCACAGATTTGTACTAATCATTGCATTTTGTTGTAAAGAAAAAAATCGTAACTTCTGATTGATTGAAGCAAGTTATCAGTGACAACCTGTTGTAGTTTCACCTGTTTTTAGTGCACTCATTCTTTGTGCCAATTGTTCTCTGTTCTTTTGGCCAAAAGCAGTAACCAGGTGGCTAATTAAAATCCTTTGATACTTTCTGTTGCGTCTTATAGTGCTTAACATTTTCTCTTCAACAGAACTTGATCTAGGTTTTTCAGAGGTCAATACTCAAATTGTAATGCATGCTGTATTGTCAAAAATTATGTTTCCAGATATGGTGTGTGTTATTAAATGTTTAATTCTGTCCCCATGATAGGAATTGTGGCTTTGACTGTACATAAAAAGTTTGTCACATATACATATATATTATATTTATAATATTACAATTTTTTTGCAGCAAAAACCAAACATAATGAACAGACAAGGACATAATTTATGCCAAGACTCCTAATGAGTAAATGAAGAGTTGAGACAAAGTAGTGTTCACTGACAACACTGTCATTTATTCAGTTTACAGACATACGTAACAAATGATCACATCTTTAGAAATAATCAATATGATAGGTAGAAATGAGTATTACTGTAGTCATGATCAAATGAGTATTTTAAACATGTCATCCTTTTTTTGGGAGAAAAGTAGTTTCACCTTATAATCCTTTAATGTATCTGTGCAAGCTAGTCCCTCTTTTAAAAAATACATCTGAATGAAAATAATCGTTCTCGAGAGTTTACATACCTGGCAATCTCAGCTCTTGTCAACACCTGTGTATGTTTGTACACATGCACATTAGTTTGATCTGAATACAGGTGGGTCCTGTGTATATGAGTGTATGTGAATGTCAGAACTGCGGACGAAAACCCTCTATAACAAAGTCTCAAGAAATATTTTCATATAACCATTTTGTTTATAAACTCTACAGCATTTTAAAAATATCCATTTATACCCAACTCGTACATAAAATTAAATCTGTTTTATAATATCTGATATAGGCATTCTGCAGGGACAGTTGTGTTGTTAAGTGTACCGTGCCCAAATGGTATTTTACTCCAAAAAACCTAAAGGCCACAGAAGAAATTTTGAAAGTTTCCATTGTATGAAGGAGGCATCACGAGCAGCCTGAAAAGTCTCCGCTAATTCTTAGGTTCAAGTTATTTCAAGAAACTTCATAAAACATTAAGGCAGTCATTTTCGTTTGATTAAAATCCCTCCATCACGGATGCTGTTTGATAAATAAGGTTGTGATACTGTTGTCTACAGGGTCATGACACTGGAGTACCCAGTATTAGCGTTTAAAAACCACATCTGGCCAGGCAGACAGAACAAGATGGGAATGAAGGAATGAAGCAGCAGATGCTTTAATAAAATATGGGAGACTTCATACTGACAAATGATTATCCACAGTATGAATTTCACTACCGCCTCTACCCGGAAGCTCTCACTGGTGGGACACCAATGGTTTTGTGCTGACAGGGCAGGATGGGCTTAATTTAGCCAGCAAGCCACAGATTAATGCAGTCACAGTGCCCCCTAGCTACCAAGTGGGTACTTAAAACATAACAAATGTTACCAGGGAGAGATGAGACTCTTATTGGTCAGTGGTAGCTCCCTGGTAATATGCTTTGTGGCTTGCAGTTTTGAACACAGAACTTGGTTCATGGGTGAGTCCATGAGATGACTACACATATCTAGCTGCAGCGCCCCCTGAGTGGGTGGTGGTGGCACTGCAGCGACATGGAAATAGCAGTGGAAATAGGAAATAGTATGGATATACGGATTTCCGACAGGAGACAGAAATGCAGAAAAAAAAGCACATAAAGGGTATTATTCTTGAAAATCCTCTTTGACTAAGAAGATTTTTCTGTATATTGCACTTACAAGCAGAGTCATTGAACATTGAAGGTCACATGAGATTGTTTGCTCAAAAACAAAAATGTGAATAGCAAATGTTAGCAGGACCATTGGTCATTGCTAAATGTCATTTGTTTTGTACTGGAGTGATAACAAAACTAAGTGCTTCATGAAAGCCTTAGTGATCATCTACCACAATTAATTTAGCATCCCTTTGTAATATTAATGCTATTGTGATTTCCTTAAACTTTTAGGCACATGATCAAAGATCACGCCACTGTCATCCCTCTTGATACTTAGTTCCAGAAGTTACTCAGGTGAACAACAGTTTCCGGGGTTAGCACAGAAATGCACAGCAGGTAAAAAGATTTAGCTGAGTTAAGATGGAAATACATTAGCAACAATGTGGAAAACACAAATCTTTTTATATAAAAAAACTTCCACTAAAAAAATTAAAATATTCAATGTCCAGCAAACAATTTTAACATTATAACATGACAAAATTATTTGAAAATCCAGGCACAGAAATCTCATCTTTGCACAGGACGGGCCTGACCTCTACATATCCTCTCCCTAATGAAGGCAGACCGAAATGTTCCCTGTTTCCGCCCCTATACGGACCTGTCCCTCTCTGCACAGTTAGGGGAGCTCGGAATGAGTGGACTACACACTTCACAAATAAGATAAAATAGGGTAACACAGAACAGAAAAAAACACTGTAAAAGAATCACGTTTAAAAGGAAAAAATAAAATAAGACATCCCATCCTTATGTAACAGGTTCCCCTGCCCCAAAAAGCATTCACTTGATAAAGGGACCCGTCCTCTCGTTCTCTGAGGCTGTTTCTCACTGTCTCTGTCTCACTCTGCTACTCTCTGTTTCCCCCTCATGGTGTGTGTGTCTCTATGATGTATAAAACACAGAGGGTTCATCTTTTTAGGGGGGTGCACCAGCGCAGCATTTGAGGGGTAAAGTGAGTGGACGGGGGCTATGTGAACTTCCCGTGGGCGGGACACGAGGGGGGGGGGGGGGAGGGGGGATGGGAATGTGAAGGTCATTTGCGGTGTCCGGAGGGTTGGGTATGGGTGGGGGGGGGGGGGGGTCAGGGAGAAAACACATGGTTCCTCACGGGGGGAGGGGTCGCCAGCCCTCATTCACAGGCCAGCTTGCTGTCGAAGCTGGACAGGCCGATGGCAAATGCCTGCAGTGCGCACATGGGGTAGTTATAGTCCAGCGTGAACACGTCCTCCGCCACACGCCCAAACTGCATGACGATGTAGTCCGCTGTCAGATAAACAGAGCAAACAAATCTGAGTTACTGTAATAACAACAGCATTGCATATTTCATGCAAATAAATGTGACACATGCAGAGATGGATGGGGCAGGGCAGGGTTTGCAGCTGAGCTTAGGTTGATAAAAACGAGGATGTGCAGCACTGGCCTTTTCACTTCTCATTTTTCAAACAAAGCATCTCTGCTGCGGGCCTTATGGGAATTGCATTTGTTCTGTATGAGCGAGTGTTGGTGAGTGTGTGTGTGTGTTTGTGAATACAGAGTGAAAGTGTTTGAATAAGAAGGGAACAGTGAAGGCAGCTCATTGGCAGGGTGTCGCTGAGAGGAGCGGGTGGGGAAAGTTGGAGCGGCAGGACTCACGGTCGTTCTCGTGGACAATCTGGAAGTTCTTGACCGAGGCCTGCGTGACACGGCCATGGAAGTTTAGCACGTAGGACTGCGTGTCGTCGTTCCACACCGGGGCCTTGTTGCGCAGCTCGATCAGGTTCTCCAGGGAATGGTTCTGCCACTTAGTCAGCAGAGTCTCCTGCTCCTGAGGGCACAGAGAGAACACAGCTACATTACCCCGCATAACTAGTGTACACTTCAGTCCTCACATGCCCTTACTCAGCACACTTACAGCTACATTACCCCACATATCTAGTGCACACTTCAGTCCTCACATGCCCTTACTCAGCACACTTAGAGCTACACTTACCCTACATATCTAGTGCACACTTTGGTCCCCTCATGCCTTCACTCAGCACACTTACAGCTACACTTACCCTACATATCTAGTGCACACTACAGTCCCCACATGCCCTTACTCAGCACACAAAGAGTTACACTTACCCTACATATCTAGTGCACACTTCAGTCCTCACATGCCCTTACTCAGCACACTTACAGCTACACTTACCCTACATATCTAGTGCACACTTCAGTCCTCACATGCCCTTACTCAGCACACTTACAGCTACACTTACCCTACATATCTAGTGCACACTTCAGTCCTCACATGCCCTTACTCAGCACACTTACAGCTACACTTACCCTACATATCTAGTGCACACTACAGTCCCCACATGCCCTTACTCAGCACACTTAGAGCTACACTTACCCTACATATCTAGTGCACACTTCAGTCCTCACATGCCCTTACTCAGCACACTTACAGCTACACTCACCCTACATATCTAGTGCACACTACAGTCCCCACATGCCCTTACTCAGCACACAAAGAGTTACACTTACCCTACATATCTAGTGCACACTTCAGTCCTCACATGCCCTTACTCAGCACACTTAGAGCTACACTTACCCTACATATCTAGTGCACACTTCAGTCCTCACATGCCCTTACTCAGCACACTTACAGCTACACTTACCCTACATATCTAGTGCACACTACAGTCCTCACATGCCCTTACTCAGCACACTTACAGCTACACTTACCCTACATATCTAGTGCACACTACAGTCCCCACATGCCCTTACTCAGCACACAAAGAGTTACACTTACCCTACATATCTAGTGCACACTTCAGTCCTCACATGCCCTTACTCAGCACACTTACAGCTACACTTACCCTACATATCTAGTGCACACTTTGGTCCCCTCATGCCTTCACTCAGCACACTTACAGCTACACTTACCCTACATATCTAGCGCACACTACAGTCCCCACATGCCCTTACTCAGCACACAAAGAGTTACACTTACCCTACATACCTAGTGCACACTTCAGTCCTCACATGCCCTTACTCAGCACACTTAAAGCTACCCTTACCCTACATATCTAGTGCACACTTCAGTCCTCACATGCCCTTACTCAGCACACTTAAAGCTACACTTACCCTACATATCTAGTGCACACTACAGTCCTCACATGCCCTTACTCAGCACACTTAACTCATAATCCCCACAGGCAAGAGCAAGGCAGCTCTAGCCAAGCCGCTCAGTTCTGTGGTCCTTCCATGAACCCGGAAGTTTACACCAGCACTGAAACAGTTGTTGCAAATCCAGGTACCAACATTTTACATTTTATAAGTGTAATCCTTTTTCTGAATAAAACGCTGTTCATACATTATAAAGCAATACTGTGATATTTCCCGGTTAGACACAGGGTCACGCCCCGTTTTTCTCAGTGAAGCAGGAGTAGAGCGACTCACGCTGGCCGGTCGCACGGGCACTCTCTCAAAGCTCATGTTCATCCCGGGGATGATGACAGTCATCTTACGAGGCCCTTTGAACCCCAGGACATTGGTCTCCTGCAGGGAACACACACTTCAGCCAATCAGCATTCAGCAACGTACCGCTCAGGTTCCGAACCGCTCAGGTTCCGAACAACCAGGTCGAACGCTTAATGAAGATATGCACCAAATGCAGTGCAATGCTGTTACTTATGCTTACTGATGGATGAAATGTAGCCAAATTATTTGTCAATAACTCATACGTGAAACAAATGCAACATGTTTTTGTGCTCAGCAGAACTTTGCATGGTAATATGAACCCCATCAAGCATTCCACTAGCTCGTATCTCATCAACATCATAGACATGACTCAGCAATGGCTTGTGTCTTAGCTATTTGCTCAACTCACATAGCAGATAGCCGCTAGCTCCTGCCGTGTGTTGCTCTCCTCCAGTAGTGCCCCGGGTGTCTTGCAGGGGTTCGTACCGTTGTCATACACCGTGAACTTGGTCCCCATGAGGTTTGACCTTGAGCCAAAACACAAAGTAATTAACCAGCATGGTAGGAGTGATATGGTAGGACAAAGTGAAGAAGGTGAACAGTTACACAGACATAGGGGAGATGAGGGGGAACAGAGTGGGGTGACGGTGATGTGGCGTCACAGGCTGGAAGTCACCTCAGTTTCCCCACGAAGCTCTCCCCTTCACGGGACAGGTCTGTGGCGTCCACAGAGATCAGGTAGTTTGACGTCTTGCTCTTCTTCCTCTTCCTGCCCGCCAGCAGGAAGATCTGAGTATGAGAAAGAAAGCAGGGTGAACATATTAAGTCTGTATCCCCGGCTCTGCTATCAGACCTCAGCTGGCCCAGCGTTCCTCAGCCCTCCTGCTCCGTACCTTCCTGCCGTCCTCCTTCTCCAGGTGCATGAAGTACGTGGGATACAGGCCGCGGTCCATGCCCTTCTTGTCCCGGGTGATGCGGCACTTGACGGTCACACCGCGGGGCGCGGGGCGCAGCACGAACTCCTCCAGGTTGTCGACCTCTATCGAGGGCCCCTCTGCAGTGGGAGACCCGGGGGCCACATATTCCTGGGGTGGGGGGGGATTAATCAGACACACAGGTCAATCAGTCATGAAGCAAGCAGCTTCCTGCCCAAATAACCTGAACAAACCGACACTACTGGTGACAGCCAGTGACAGTTATATCACAGTTAGTGATAGCCAGTAGCCAGTTAGTTATATCACATCTGCACTGGCAGCTATAGCTGCTTAGCATCTGAAAGCCATTGACGGTGTTTTAGCTAAGCTGGAATGGAGGGGGGGGGTGATGGGGGCAGAGCTCACAGTGGCGGATTTGGTGCTGGATGCAGAGGCAGGCCGGGAGCTCTCTGTGCGGGGGGAGAGGGACCGGGCGTGCTCTTCTTCTTCCTCCTCCTCCTCCTCCTCATCACTGACCTCGTCATAGTTCATGCTGTCTGGGAGCCCTGACGGAGCAGAGACCCAAACACAGGGGGGGTGAGAGAAAGGAGGGGGGGGGGAATCAGAGAGATTTGAGTCAGTACAATCACAACCCTGTATGTGGAAAACTGGAGATGATGGTGGAACCAGCCCTTTCACAGCAGAAGATTTCCCAAAGATTAATCACCAAGAGTGTTTTCTCCACAATACAGATTTGTCACAGCAGAGCAAAGTGATCCTTCTGTGCACGATGAAAGGGAAAATGATAAAAAATGAGAGCACCGATTTTCAGCCCCAGTGTTTTACACGGACCCACTCAACCCTTGTGCTAATCGGCAAAGGAAACCAACAAATAAGATGTTTCAGCAAGGAAACGGATGATGTTATCTGCAGCACCAAGTGGTTAAAGACGGGAGTCAAAATAAATGCTCGAGCCAAAACATCCCTGGGAGCCGGTGCCCTGGTTAAGGAGCAGAGGAGAGATGAACGAGCAGATTTCCAAAGCAGGGTAAAAAGGAAAGATCCATAGGGAAATTCAGACCAGCTTACACAGGGAGAGAGAATCCCTGAGGGTGAGGAAACCTGTGAATGTTCCAGTCCCTGGAGATCAGTCCGGCCATCAAACTACAACAATCCCAGCAGGCCCCACTGCCCCTCCCCTCTCACTGGCCTCCATTAAAGAGGCAGGCAAGTCAACACTGAGTGCATCAAACAACTAAACACTGCACTGCCAGGACACAGACTGATGTGCGAGATGTCACGTTGCCATGACCACAATGCCCTCCCCCCCACCACAACCCCCCAGTTAATTATGGTCATTAGAAAGGGGAACAATACACTGCCAATCCCATTGCGTGGAGTCCAGTCCCCAGCATTAGCACAGCCTCTCCAGGGAGTTTTACTTGGCAAGAGGGTTCCGGGCTCAAATCCCAGTTTGTGCTAAAGTACGCGCACACACTCACACTCACACACACACACACACACACGCACACAGCTTTGGCTCTTAGGCCTTTGGCTGTGTGAACGACAGCCACAGCCTCTCCCTGTGAAACAGCCTGGATGCTGAAGAGCTGCAGATTTTACCCTCTCATTTAAAAAAGTTACTGTTGAAAACAGGATTTAAAACCCTGACCCAGGAGACGCTGGTCAGGGTGTTAGGGACTGCACTGCAATGTAACACAGCTCAAACCTCAGCAGATATTGACATTATAAAAAACTCTGCTTCACCCATCTCTCTCATATTATCGCTGTAAGCTGTGCAATAATGACACCGTGTTCTCATATACTGTCGTTTCGCAATAGCAGCTGTGTTGTACCAATAGCAGTATAAATGTTTTGTACTGCACTCTTTAACTGTTTTGTCTGCAGGCAAGATGGAGGTCTGTGACTGACGACTTTGCCACCCCGCCCCCAACCTCACAAACCCCAAAAGACAAACAGCCATCCATCATGAGTCATCGCACACTCAAACACCAGTCAAAGCATCTGCGTATGAGAAGTCTCTGATTAGTTCAAACAGATCTGTGTTTGGCAGCATGAGGTAGCAGTGCAGGGGTCACCAAGCCTGAGGCAGCGTTCCGCTAGGCCAGAGTTACATCTGCACTGATCCTTCAATCTACTGGATGGGTCCTTATATTGACTAAGCCCTCCATACCTGCCACCTGCCAGTGCACTAGTTATAAAGATCTATGGATCTACGTGGAAACAATGCACAGGTCATAGCCTCACCCCCGCCCATCACCACCCCTTTTCCTTTTGATGCCACCACTGGCTACCTGACCGGAGCAGTTTCTCTCTGGCAGACAGGGGGCGCTGCATCCCTTCCTCTTGGGACACTTCCAGCTCAGAGTTTCCCAACTGCACCACCCTTTCCTGGGTGGAGTCAGCGAGAGGGGGGGAGGGGTTTTTCTGGGTTGGAGAGTGGGAGGAGTCCCACGCTACGGCAGACACAATCACATGCACTGAACAACACTGACACAAACAGGAAGGGGCTAACACACTCCGATGTCACACACAGAGCTACAGCATCATGCTAACATTTTCCCTGGCTCAGCCGGTAACAAACTTATGGTGGGGAAAATGGCAGCAGCAGTGAACCTAACACAGAAAATATGCTAAAACAAGTCCAAAACACATGGTTAAAGGCTGTTTGCCTTTGAGCAACAGTATTTATTGTTTTGCCCAAGCAGCCTGTGTAACTATATCGACAGGTGCAACTATATCGACAGCTGTCTGTGCTCAGGTTGCAAGATTAGACAACAAAAGTGTGATAGCTTTTGTGACGTGCAAAAACAAACAAAAAATAAAAATATGAATTTGATTATATGAAGCATACAGATCTGGTGTTGATAGTAAATGACGGAAAGCTTCATGCCTTCACTCCAAACACGTTTCTCACGCACAGCGGGGCATGTGCTCACCTCGTTTCTGCAGCAGCTCGTGGATGTCGGTCTTGGGCTCCAGTAGGGTGTCAGTGTCTCCGTCTCTGTCGGGCTCCTCAGCGGGTGGGGACTGTGGCTGGCTCACAGACAGCACCTGGATCTTGGTGCCCAGGTCAGGGGTCTCCGACGCCATGAATGCAGCGGGGCCATCGATACCTGCCAGGTGTTTGTCTGAATTATCGTTCTGTCACCATTCAACACCTTCACAACACTCCAGATCTCGTCTTCCCACACAGTTATATTTGTAGATCCATCTCACTGTGGCAACAGCCTCTGCCGACTCAAGAAAGTGCAGTCAAACTCGTTTTACAACTGAATGCCCTATTTGCATTTCTGCGCATTCACATGTTTTTGAAAACTGTCTTGGACTTGTCTGTGCTTTTGAAAATTGCCCTGAGCTTGCCTGTGCATTTGAAAGCTGTTCTGAGCTTGCCTGTGCATTTGAAAGCTGTCCTGAATTTGCCTGTGCATTTGAAAACTGCCCTGAGCTTGCCTGTGCATTTGAAAGCTGTCCTGAGCTTGCCTGTGCATTTGAAAGCTGTCCTGAGCTTGCCTGTGCATTTGAAAGCTGTCCTGAATTTGCCTGTGCATTTGAAAACTGCCCTGAGCTTGCCTGTGCATTTGAAAGCTGTTCTGAGCTTGCCTGTGAATTTGAAGGCTGTCCTGAGCTCACTTGTGCATTTGAAAACTGCCCTGAGCTTGCCTGTGCATTTGAAAACTGCCCTGAGCTTGCCTGTGCATTTGAAAGCTGTCCTGAGCTTGCCTGTGAATTTGCAAACTATCTTGGACTTGCCTGTGAGTTTGGAAACTGCCCTGAGCTTACCTGTGCATTTGAAAACTGTCCTGAGCTTGCCTGTGCATTTGAAAACTGCCCTGCGCTTGCCTGTGCATTTGAAAACTGTCCTGCGCTTGCCTGTGCATTTGAAAGCTGTCCTGCGCTTGCCTGTGCATTTGAAAGCTGTCCTGCGCTTGCCTGTGCATTTGAAAACTGCCCTGTGCTTGCCTGTGCATTTGAAAACTGTCCTGAGCTTGCCTGTGCATTTGAAAGCTGTCCTGCGCTTGCCTGTGCATTTGAAAACTGCCCTGTGCTTGCCTGTACATTTGAAAACTGCCCTGCGCTTGCCTGTGCATTTGAAAGCTGTCCTGGACTTGCTTGTGCATTTTAAGACTGCCCTGCATGCCTCCTTGCTCCCTCCTTTGCCCTGAAAAGTGTCCCTTGTTGACCAGATGTGGGTCGGGTTGGGTGTGTCTAGCACTGTCCTGAGTAGCTGCTCTTCCACATAGCAGAGAGCTGCAGGAGACACTGCCAGGTCAAACTTACATCATTTCACTATCCTTTTTTCAATATATAAAATATATGCTGTCTTTCAATCACCTCATTATCCCCACTGAATCTCCCAGTCGTCTTTCCCTCTCTCCTGTTTCTCCGTCTCTCTTCCTCCTCTCATTTCCTTACCTTCCACGATTACATCGCTGGAGATGCTGTGTCGGGACTCCACAAGAGGGGCCTGCTCCTCTGTGCGGTGTGGCCGGGAGCGTCGCCGGGCCTCTGGGTTTGGCTGCACCATGAGGGGCTCACGCCGCTTCCTCCGCTGCTTCTGCTCCAACAGCGCCCTCTGCAGGACAGGAGGAGGCAGGAGAAACAAGGAGGCGGTAGGACAAAATGGTTAAGAATCAATACATACACTTTGTGCCCCTTTTAAGACACCGATGACCACCGGTGGTCTTGTTGGGAAGAGGCGGTACACTGGTAGCCTAAGAAAATCTGGCAGACTTAAATCAAACTGACCGCAGGGCAGAGTGAGGTCGGTCGTGTCTTCTGCCTTGAACTGCTGGATATAGCTACCTTATGACACATTCTTAGACAGGATCAAACATGCACTGTCTTTGCTGTTCAAGTACCTTACAGACTGTGCCACTTTGGAGCCCTTAGTTATATCCTTTTGTGTGCAGGCCAAGGTATAGTACACAGAATAATCCCCACCCTGAGCCGATGTTCCGGCCAGATTCACCCTCCATGAATTTTCTCATTACATGCCTTGTTGATTTGGAGTGTAGGGTATTGTAACTGCTGTTCAATATTAACTGCAGTGTTTACCACTGTGCTATGAGGCTGCTGCCTCACACATACACACACACACACACACTCTCTCTCTGATACATCTCCTCTGTTAGCCAGTTAGCTGGAAATGTTAATGCTCAATATTTTCAATAAACACTCCAATGCGCCAGTTAAAAACCAACCACAGATACTGCACTTAAGACATGAATTAAATTACACTGGCTTCCTTCCACATGAGCTGTGCGCCACACAGCTGTGTTTGGTTTGAGAGGTGGAGGTAAGCCCAGCAGAGCTGCCTCTCCTCTGCAACCCAAACACCTGTCTGTGGCTCCGCAAGGCCCCTCAGTTCTTTAAAAAAAAAAAAAAAAAAACAGGGAACGATGACAAGAAAGGAGATATTACTATGGTAACAGCTCTCCAGTGGCTTTGAGAAGTGGGTCCTTTGAGAAGAGGCTTTCTGCTCCAGCTGTCTCCCTTGCCAACACTGTCCCTGTTGTTGTGGTACCTGGTGACAAAGGCCCGAGACTGCGGCAGGGACCACTTATGGCTCCCCCAAAGATGGGCGGCACGATCAGCCAGGCCTGCAGCACCAACCCTCAGACAGCGTGTGAGACTCAGAATAACCCAACCCTCAGGCAGTGTGTGAGAGTCTGAATAACCCAACCCTCAGACAGTGTGTGAGAGTCTGAATAACCCAACCCTCAGGCAGCGTGTGAGAGTCAGAATAACCCAACCCTCAGGCAGTGTGTGAGAGTCTGAATAACCCAACCCTCAGGCAGTGTGTGAGAGTCTGAATAACCCAACCCTCAGGCAGCGTGTGAGAGTCAGAATAACCCAACCCTCAGGCAGTGTGTGAGAGTCTGAATAACCCAATTCTCAGGCAGCGTGTGAGAGTCAGAATAACCCAACCCTCAGGCAGTGTGTGAGAGTCCGCATAATCCAACCCTCAGGAAGCGTGTGAGAGTCAGAATAACCCAACCCTCAGGCAGTGTGTGAGTCCGCATAATCCAATCCTCAGGAAGCGTGTGAGAGTCAGAATAACCCAACCCTCAGGCAGCGTGTGAGAGTCAGAATAACCCAACCCTCAGGCAGCGTGTGAGAGTCAGAATAACCCAACCCTCAGGCAGCGTGTGAGAGTCAGAATAACCCAACCCTCAGGCAGTGTGTGAGAGTCTGAATAACCCAACCCTCAGGCAGTGTGTGAGAGTCTGAATAACCCAACCCTCAGGCAGCGTGTGAGAGTCAGAATAACCCAACCCTCAGGCAGTGTGTGAGAGTCTGAATAACCCAACCCTCAGGCAGTGTGTGAGAGTCTGAATAACCCAACCCTCAGGCAGCGTGTGAGAGTCAGAATAACCCAACCCTCAGGCAGTGTGTGAGAGTCTGAATAACCCAATTCTCAGGCAGCGTGTGAGAGTCAGAATAACCCAACCCTCGGGCAGTGTGTGAGAGTCCGCATAATCCAACCCTCAGGAAGCGTGTGAGAGTCAGAATAACCCAACCCTCAGGCAGTGTGTGAGTCCGCATAATCCAATCCTCAGGAAGCGTGTGAGAGTCAGAATAACCCAACCCTCAGGCAGCGTGTGAGAGTCAGAATAACCCAACCCTCAGGCAGCGTGTGAGAGTCAGAATAACCCAACCCTCAGGCAGCGTGTGAGAGTCGGAATAACCCAACCCTCAGGCAGCGTGTGAGAGTCAGAATAACCCAACCCTCAGGAAGCGTGTGAGAGTCAGAATAACCCAACCCTCGGGCAGCGTGTGAGAGTCAGAATAACGGAACCAGGGTGATGGACTACATCAGAAAGACCGTTTCTCACATATGTATGCCTTGAAGGTCTTCCTTTCAAATATGACACTGGTGGGTGAAATCTACACTGGTAATTAACAAGGCCATACATCAAGCCTTCGTATTAATGAGACTCACACAGACTGCTTTAAGAATGGCGACAGGCAAGAAAATGACAAGAATTACAGAAATACAGGAAAATTCCTAAGTGTTACAAGGACCCAATACAGACAGCAATACAGACTAAATTCCTGTTAAGCAACTGAAGTTGGTCAGTGTGTGTTTTAGATTATACATTAAATTATAGAACATTTAATTCCACTTAGAATAAAAGACTTTGGAATTGAATTCCTGCTGGCCATCTACAAAGAAAGTAAAATTGGGAGGAATGTCCTGGTTTCTTACATTACTGTGAAATCTCATGACCACCGTGAAAAATGGTTCAGTGTGAAAAATGGCTCTGGGGCATAAATAACAGAATAAAATCAAACCTCTCTTTGAACAACACCTTCTCATTAAAACCCAGATGAAGCACACTCATAATGAGGGTAACTGGCAGGAAAGAGGAGAAGCAGCTGTTCCTTTCAAACCCCATTACAGCAGGTAATAAAGCAGAAAGAAAAGAATTGTATAACTGAGAGCCATTATGGCTCTAGATCTTGGAGGACTGACTGCCATTTTGGCTCTGGTGCACTGGCTCCAGCAGACTCAGAGGACCCTCCTTCTGTGTGCAGTAATGACTGCACATACTGACCTAAGGTGATGGATATCAAGTGTGTGTGTGTGTGTGAGTATGTGTGTACTGAAGTGGATGTGTATACATTCATGAGAAAATAAGTTTTACACAATACAAATAATAGGTTAGTTGTCAGGAGATAAATGAAATCCTAAAATACTGTTGGATAATGAAATAATTAATCATACAGAAGTTGTTCCGCAGCCTGCTCAGGGTCTCAACATCCCCAGATGCTGAACAGGGTCACCCCTGAGCCCCTTTCTGCCCAAAGCGGTGCTAAAATCCCGCTCCTCTGAAGTCTTAACTCTGTGCTCTCAGGAATTTGAGGCCCCCCCTTCTGCACAGGGTTATGACATCACAAACGCGGTCTCATTAGCGCTAACAAGCGAGGGCTCGGTGGCATCAGAGTGCGTGAGCTGCTGGAGAAGCCGATGGTACCTCTGTCACACAAGCAGGTTAGATGATGTTTCCTGACAGGAACAGACAAGAGTTCACTCAAACAGGAAAAAGGGATGTTAGCGGATCTGGGGTTCGGACCATACGGATTCCCCATTCCTAAGGCGTCTGATAGCTACGTGCTAACATTAAAGCTAGCCAGTCCAGTTAATCACTGAAAGCTCCATAAACGTTAGGTCAAACCAGGCTAACGATTGCATAACTGGAATTATACGAATGAATAAAACAACAACCCCTAATTCTGTAATGAGAAGAGGCAGATTGAGGTAGCGGATGAGGACCAAATTGCATTCCAAAGGTCTGTCAAACCAGTTATCTACCACCCATAATTTCCTGGAACTGCAAACAGCACCCACACTGGACTTGTCTGGCAGATGGGTGTACTCTTGTTGCCCCTCTCACCTCTGCCATTACCAACTGAGACATCGACCACTGAATCATTTCAACACACATCTTGTGTACAGCTCGGTATTTGCATATAAATATAGATTTATTGCAAACAACAAAAGATGAAAAGGCTGTAGGATGCTCTTCATCATTAACTTGAAATTCATTTTAATTAGGATTTTGCATTGTTCATGCTTCCCACTTAAAACTGAAATGTAATGAATAAAACATGTGTAATTGGTTAATTATTACCATGGTGATGAGTCAGTCCATGAATCACTTGGTCACGTAGGCTTTTTTTTTTATCAGGGAGGGATAAAAAAGGATGACAGTGACTGTCTCACGGCATTGATAAAAATAAAGCCCAGCACAAAAGCCCACACTGCCCCTGAAAACAGAATGAATATTTATGAACAGAAGACGTTTGAGTGAAGAGACAAGGCCGTTCAGTTCAGCTGGACTCCTGGTTCTGCCCTCAGATCGGACACGGGCCCAGCATTGTTTCAGAATTGTTCAAAGCTGGGGTGTCCTTCCTCCATAGTGTACACTATGCTCTCTGCACACCCCAAACTGCAGGCCAGGACCCCGCCACTGGGTTTCAGGGCGGTTTAACCGGGTTGTGAGATATTCCATGCTGCTCTGTGTCCCCTTCCAGCACACATCCTTCTCACACCTTCTGCTCAGAACATTAAGGATCAGGAAGCAAATCAACACTTTACTGTGACCTGACTACAGCCCATTACATTTAGGCCTTCTGCAGACCCACTTAGCCAGAGCAAAGCGTACAGGTTGACATTCTTACATGCTGTCCATTTACCTTGCTCACACGTACAACAGCAGGGCCCTTTCTGGGGAATTGAACCTGCAACCTAGGGGTTCCAAGCACAGCACCCAAACAATCATAACACAAGGTATGTAGTATGGAGCCTCCCACTATCTGTGTTTCCTTGGTGGGTCAGGCTGCAAGAGTGCTCAGCTAGAACCTAAAAATACCTTCTCTCTCAGTGTTCAACCAAGCAGCTATTATCTCCATTTTGTAAAGTCCACTGGTACATGCAGTCCTTTTTCTGCGCTGGTATGTGAGAGGGACAGGGGTGCCCAGTCTACAGAGAAACTGCAGTAAGGATGCTTCCAACGCTCGGTATCAGCAGAGAACGAGGACAGGAAAACCCCTTGTATTACTGACAAAACACAGAGGCAACGACAATAAACTACCTAGCTCCTTGAAAAAGAAACATTAAAAAATATCATATAATAAAGGAAGAAAAAAATGAAATGATATTACACTCATTTTCACTTAGAGACTCAAACCAGCCAGCCCAAACTGTCTGCATTGGTGCAGGAGTCTCTGTTTTTATCACTGCTCAGGGCAGTGTTTTTTTCTGGGGAAAGCATAATGATTGCACGATAGAGGAAAAGAGGACGTCTTGCTCTAGGCAGGTGTGGTCTTCCTGTAAGAACTTCCTTGGAAATGCTGTTCCTCAGTAATTCCTGGACATGGTGTGTCTGTGGTCTGACTCAAATACGCCGGTGTAAAAAACTGTTACAGTTTAAGACTACAAGACTGCACAACCTGAGCTCATACTGGTACAGAAAGGATGTTATTCATCCAATCTATAAAAATTATGTAAGCACACACACACTCACACACGCACACACACACACACACACACACACACACACACACACACACACACACACACACACACACACAGCCACACACACACACACACACACACACACACACACACACACACACACACACACGCGCACACACACACACACACACACACACACACACACACACACACACACACACACACACACACACACACACACACACACACACACACACACACACACACACACACACACTCACACACA